>JAQMCW010153057.1:0-12441 GCA_030068335.1 Chrysichthys cranchii | reverse complement strand
ATGGATATGTTTATGATTAATTAGCCTTTAATTGGACATTGTGTATTGTGAAGCTGCTTTGCGACAATGTTCTGTTGATAAAAGTGCTATACAAATAAAATTGAATTGAATTGAATTGAATTGAATTGAATTGAATTGAATTGAATTGAATTGAATTGAATATGATCTATCTGTCTGTCCAGCCGTCTGTCAAAAATTGTTTCTTGTTTAATCACTCCAACATTTTTAATTTCTTAATCACCATTTTTAATTTCTTAATCTTAATCTGTTGTACTGGTAGGCCATACTCTATCAAACATGTTGTTTAGTCATGTTTATATGATACCCATGCACAATATGCCCACTCATTCATCTTCTGCCACTTAATCCTGTTCAGGGACGTGTGTGTGTGTGTGTGTGTGTGTGTGTGTGTGTGTGTGTGTGTGTGTGTTTGGGGCTACTGGAGCCAATCCCAGCTGTCTTCGGGTGAGAGGCTGGGTACACCCTGGACAGGTCGCCAATCCACCACAGGGCCAGCACACAGAGACAGACAACCATTCACACCTATGGGCAATTTAGCCTAATCCCCTCTGTGCATGTCTTTGGACTACAGGAGGAAACCCACGTGGACATGGGGAGAACATGCAAACTCCACAGGGAAAGGTACCCTGGGGATTGAACCCAGGAACTTCTTGCTGTGAGGTGACAGTGCTAACCACCAGACCACCATGCTGCCCCCCATAAACAATATATGATATTAATATTTACACAGTTCAGTTGGCAATCAAATCTTGACTGCCCATGCACAGTTGTTTCTTGTACATAAAGCTGCTTTGTACTGAGGGTTACTCTTCATTTCTGGCTGTATAACAACATAACACTGTTAAAACAATTTGGCTCATCTTACTTGTCTGTCTATGTATAAAACGACAGTTGAAATAAAGTAAATGATACAAAATATTGATCCCAGATTCTACCAAATGTTGGTTCTAAGAAACCTTTTATGTCCTAAACAGGAACTTTTCATGAAAAAAAAAAAAAAATGTGTTTTAAAAAAACAAAACTGGTGTTTGCATCTATATATGGTCAGATACTTGCATGTGTCCGTTGCATATTATGAGGGAGAATCAAAAAGTAAAGGCAATCTTTAAATTTGGTCCACTTAAGGAGGCGCTGCGTGGTCGCAGATTAATTAGAATTAGAAATTTAAAAAAAAACCCCTCTTGTTATAAAAGATTAAATGCTATGAACAATCTACTGAAGACATATTAGCTGTGACACACATACACAGTGCACATAATGCACTTACCTTAAGTAAGTGCACCTTAATGGTGTCCATCCATCCATCCATCCATCCATCCATCCATCCATCTGCAAGTGTTAGTCCCATGTCGTACAGAGTCCGCTGTCTTGCAAGCCTCCCGACATTGCATTTGACGCGACCATGGAATACTCCAATTGACGTATCGCTCCATCTGCTGTTGGCACCCTCACGCCTATGGGCAGTTTAGAGTAGCCAATCTGTCTAATCTGCATGTCTTTGGTACTCAAAGGGAAACACATGCAGGCATGGGGAAAACATGCAAACTCCACACAGAAAGGTCAACCCAGTGATCGAACACAGGGACGTCTTGCTGTGAGGCAACAGTGCTAACCACCACACCAGCATGTCCCTTTCCCACCTTAATGTTGTACTTTATCAAAATAGTAGCCTACGTGTAGGTTTATACTATCTTTTCTACGTAGAATAGTGTTTGGCTGCTCTGTGTACAAGTATGGAGTCCATAGTTCAGGTATTTAACCTATTTTGACATTCTACACGTATACGACCAGATAAGATGAAAGAATGCTCACTTTATACGCTTGCTGCTGGTATTTTTTTTAATTGATCAGATCTTGAACTTTCATCCCTGCAAAAAAAAGTGTTGCGGAGTGGGGTGTGGGTGCAGGGTGTTCTAGTTACCACAGCCTTGCTTGTTTAAACAATGGAGAGCCTAAAACATGAATCACATGTTTCTGTAAGTTATTGTATGTTATTTATAACTTCATCAGAGCTGCTCACTTTTTGACCTGACCTACCTGAACGTAAATATTTTCTAGTTAGCTTACACACAAATAATAGGTCGACCCATGCACCACTACTGAACTGTACTCCAATTCTCCATGGTTTGCCTGCACTCTTCTCCCTCCCACATGAGTACATAAAACAATAACCTTTACTGACAGTGTTTCTTGAGCAAAGAAAATGCTGTACTGTTTTCAAACAATCAATTCTTTATTCAGCCTTGCATTGCAAAAAAAAACCCAAAACAAAACAGAGACTCCAAATGTGCATGGGACACTTCATTCAGACTGAAGCAGGGTGGAACTATGAGATTTTTTGGACAGTTTGAGGATACAGTTACAAGTGTGGCAGTTTATCAACACTAATAAACTATGCTGAAGTATTCTTAAATCTTTGGTGGTAAACTGCTGATGTACACTCTGTAGCTAAAATTAAAAATCTCATTACAGATAATAATTTTATCCAGACATTTATGCATTCAGGTGGCCGTAAGACTGGTTTGACAACCACATTTCAAGGTCGTAAATATGTGTATGAAGTTCAGTTAAAGGGCAACACATCGGTAGAGTTGGTAGCATTGCCATCTCATGGCTCCAGGGTCCAGATTTTGATCTTAAGCTCTGTATGAAAATTGGCATCTTCTCCCTGTGTCAGCATGGATTTATGACAGGTTTCCACTGTCTAAAAATATGGTGGTCCCATCACAGGTGTATCCACGCCTAGTTCCCAGTGTCACTGAGATCCACGTCCACCATGACTGAGACCAGGATAAAGTGCTTACTGACTGTGAAATAATGAGTTGAGTTAACCTCAAAGCACAGAACAATCAGTTAGTCCTTGACCAAGCCTTATTTATAACTTTAACACTGCCCATGTAGCAAATATTTGTTTTGAATTAAAGTTGGCAGCTTTGCAGGCTGTACACTGTTCATTTCACCTACATCAGTCAGGTGTTTTAAAACAGTGAATTGCTAAAATCAAATGAATCAAGGAAAAAAGGCTGGAAGACAGAGTGCACTTCTCCCATGCATGACATTAATAACTGGGAATAGCTGTCAGTGCAACTGTGATTTATTGCATAATTAATGAACAATTAAGTAACAGATTAATGTTGTTTGTTTGGGAAAAAAAGTTTTTTGAGTTTTCATGGGCTGCGACTACAGTAAGTATGAATCCTATATTCAGCACCATGGCTAGTTCCATCATTCTCCTTGTACCCACTTCCTATATTTAAGGTGAGTTGTTTCTGAATTACAAATTCATTCATTTATCTGTGAATTGCCTCCTTTCAATTAATTTATCAAAAATGCAATAAAAAAAAAAAAAACCCATACATTTAATTCCAGCAGTATAAACTCTACCAAATGAATACCATGACTGCATAAGTCTCATATCCATTTATATGGTTGACCACAATGCTTCCAGGCAATCTCATTTTATTAATCCCTCTTCTGGGAGTTTTAAATGAACCCATCAGAAAGTAGCAGTAATAGCTAAACCTGAGTTAGCTCTGTTGTGAAAGGATTAGGGCTTCTACGACAATCAGACTCCTTTAAGAATGTCCATGCCAATAATAGTACGTAGTAGTGGTTGGTGGCACACTTTTGTCGAATTCCTGTTCATGGAAGACAGGATTAGCTGGTTTTAATAACCTTCATTCCCAAGGCGAATTTCATCTTATTCATCATTCAAACACAGTTCCTAATCTATTGCATTATTCTGAAACATCAGATGCTCCTTTATGATGGTGAGAAAAGCAACTGGAAGATTTTGCCTGTTAAGGAAGTCAATTCTTTGGTAATGTTATTTGAAGATTTTCAAAATGCTTGCCTATATTGGAATTATAAAAGCATGAAGAAAACACCAAATAGCAAGAAAACTAAAAGAGTATTGCATTCTTCTCACATGGCATGCTTGTTGTAACAAGGGGACATTCTGAACTATTGTTTTTACACTGAGGTTGTCACATCGATATATTTTATGTAAAGCAACTTGTCCTACATTTGGCCTACTGATTGAAAGGTTGTGAGTTCAAATCCCAGCACCACCAAGCTACCACTGCTGGGCACTTGAGCAAGGCCCTTAACGCTCAACTGCTCAGTTGTATAAATGAAATAAATGTAAATACTAGCGCACGAACCATTTTGATTTTCTATGGGTCAGAGGTCCCAAATGTTTGCATAGTGTTGTTAAAAGATGATGTGATGCAACACAGTGGTAAACAACCAGATATAAATGGGACTGTACCTTAAATGATGTGTTCTTTCTTCTCCCCTGTACTTTTGTTCGGTGCCCAGGGGACCCACTTAATATTGTACATTATAAATATTGTATGCTACATCTATTAGCATATTGTTTGCAGTAATGAACTTATTTCAATATTAAATCTTATTTTTTTTTGGCTCACTCTTGCTTGACAGCAATAATAGACTGCTCATTATAGACCAAAACTGTTTTCTATTTCATTAATCTACATTTTCCGAACAGGTACATACCGTATCTCTCATATGCATCTTGTTACCATGCCCATTATCTAAGTTAAATTCTTTCTTAACCCATCTCTAAAGGCACATACACACACACACACACACACACACACACACACACACACACACACACACAAATTCATGGTCAGCATAAACAGCATGCTACCTACCAGCCTGAGCACATACACACTCAAACAAAAAATATATGAACAGCATGTTCTATTTAATACTATAAAAATGCCAACATAAAGGCAAAATAAAATTGAGAATGTACTGGCAAAATTGGAATGGACAACCTCATAAGGATGTTGGTTCCACTCTATTAAACTGTATACTGATGAATTGTACCCTGCTTGGTCCTGCACTATTTCTGGGTAAGTGCTGAATGCTTCCCTGTGTGTACACTTTGGAATAAATGCAGTAGAACTAAATGATATGTTAGAAAATTATGCACTGCTGATTAATATATTAATACATTTTGCAGTACTGAATTTTACATTGCCTCATCCTGAACTAATTCTCACTATACTGTCAAATACTGCACTGTGATATCCTACATTACGAAGACCTGGATGCTGAATCACATACTGCTTTTTCTTATAATACTTCAGTGCTGCACTGCAGATTCATTGTCGGATGATTGTTTTTTTGTTTTTTTTTACACTGCCAAATACAACACTTTCCTAAATCACTCAGTACTAAATTTTGGTAATGCCTGGTCACCCTTTTAACCCTTTGTTGCTATTTATATTTAGCTACTCCCCAAAACCGATTCCAACAGTGCCGATCTGTGCGTAGTGATTCAGTTTCTCTGCTCTAAGTCCTGTTAGAAAGCATAAAGGATTCTGTACCCTCAGGGCAGATTTGACCTAGAGTGAGTTAATCAGGATCACAATCGCCAATGGTCACTGGATCGGCTCTCCAGTCAGCAGTGATTGGAGGGGGGATTACAAAAGCTATGAATCACTGTGTGTCCAACCTAAACACCTACTTCCCATTTAATTCATATTTAAATCCCTGCAAAGCTTTGCTCCTGTTTTGAACACTCTGCCTGAGTTATGCTCAAACCACGAATTTTTTGTGGTTCTCTTTCTCTCCCAGACATGTTTTTAACCCGGCGTTTATTGGAAACGGGCATCTATAAGAGACAGGCCATTATTAGAAGATATACGGTATTTAGAATACATTTGTATTCAGGTCATTTTTATAAGAAACATATTATTTTATTACTATTACATATTTTTACATTATTATTATAATTCATATTATTACTGTAGATAGATTGTTTAATAATATAAAACAACTCTAGGACTAGTATGAATTCACACAAATATGCAAGTGGTTAGAAAAATGAACCAAATACAAATGAACACACACACACACACACACACACACACACACACACACACACAATGCATGTATCCCCATACCTTTGTTTTTAAGATATAAAGACAGGGAATCTCCATTAATTCAGGTATGTGTTTAAGAAGAGACTATATTGGTCGCCATGCTGTGCTTTTGTATTTCTTGTTATGTAAAAAAAAAAAAAAAAGCATGCTTTTTTATTGTCATAGCTTTGTCTTTAAACAGGGGTCAAACAACAATGCTATGGACATGTGATAGGGTATGGGCAATAAATGCAGCATCAGGGATATCCTAGAAAGCTGATGCAAAATTACCCTTTTTCCCTTGTGTCCCTTTGGAAGATCCATATCAATTGACTTGCAAGATTAAAAGAAAAAAAAAAACAGTATGTCTCTGTTCCTCTTCTAGGGAGACAGAAAAGAAAAGTAAAAACTCAGGGCCATAAACGTGGCCACTCTTGATTGTTAAATAGCAAGCTAAAAAGGGAATATTCCGACTACGTATTTTTCCCAAAATAACTAATTTATTGATTTCACAGCCATTGGGGTGAATATTTGTCAGAACCATTTTTTCATTTTTCACTTGTCACATATTACCCTTTTACATCACAGTTCCCTCGGCTTCAGTGTCATCAATGTGATTGCTCACCTCATCAGGGAAGGAACTTCAATAATATAATACCGTAATAAGATAATAAGGGTCTGGTTCTCACTTTCTTGATGAATATGAATTGTAGTCAGGGGATAAATCTGCAAATTCCTCCTTCAGCTACAGCTTCTGTAAAAATCTTCTTATGCATGCAGAAAGATTTATGAAAAATCACTGCCTTTTGTTGCCTAATTAATAAATCTTAAATCATACAGTATGTGACAGTACGTAAGCACAGTATGTGATAGGGCCATGTATCAATTGGCTCAAATGACTCCAAATAAGCCATGTAAGAACAGTCATGTTTCTTATGGTGCTTTTCTTCAGCACATAAAAATTGTATGAGGACTGTCTTGATTCTCATATATAGAAGAGGCAGTAGTTAGTAAAACATCCAAGTGCAGTGTGACAGTTTATTAAAGAGGAACATAAGGAAACTCATCAACAAAACCATAAGCAGGCCCAAAAAGACAAAACAGGCACTTGGTAAAAAATACCATCAGAACTAGCTCAAAACCACAGAAACTAGGAAAGAGACATGATACTTGACTAGATGAACCAAAAGGAAATGCGAGGCCTTGCAATGTGAAGTAAAACACACTGACTGGACATAGCTGCATTATTCTCTTATTCTCATACAATTAACTGGGATGCTAACCATCTTTAAAAACCAAGTCAGTGATGAGCAGAATGAGAGACATGTTGAAGAAAATGTCCAGTTAACTTGAGTGGGATTGCTAACAGGAACCCTAGTTTGAAACGGTGGTGTTTATATGCCATGAGAGAAGCGGGCGCCGGAACCTGGAAGTTCCACTCCGCCCTGCCGAGTTCACTGAAGTGTGCTGTGGAATGCTGCACACATCATGACAATGACTTAAACATATTTGGGGCCAGAACATTAAGCGTAAATGTACAACGTAAGAGCAGGACAGCAGTGGGGTGTGTGTGTGTGTGTGTGTGTGTGTGTGTGTGTGTGTTGGAGGAGGCAAGCAAGGCAACCATGCCTAGTGTGAGTAAGCGCTAAATCTGTCTGTCAGCTGACACATGCATTGGATTTATAGAAAGCCGCAAATTTTTGCACTTCTATCCTGCCTTCTTTAGTAAGACATTACAAACCTCACTTAAACCTTTTGAGTTGTCTGGCCAACTTGGTACTGGACTAATGTGGCTCCTGACCCAAAATGAGCTTGACAACCCTGCTTTAAGACATATTTTCACTTCCCCCAAATGGACTCTTTAGTACCACAATTCACTACCCAAATGCACACAGAAGTTTAATTCGAAGTGAGATCTTTTATCATTTCTGATACAGAAATAAACTGCTGAAAATAATTTTCCATGGACGGACTATATTGCTGAGCTGCACTCTTTTTCATTAACTCTTTTTGATTTCTTGTCTTGTATTTGACATTTGTATGTGCTGCTGGCAGGTTGAAACATGACATTTTGCAAGAGGCTATGTCTACAGACTACAAACAAGCCACAGTAATTATTGTGCATTCATGTGGATTTTGCACCACACAAGGTTACCTAGGAGACGATACAGTCACTTGGCTGACAGCAGATGTTCAGGAACATTCAGCAGCATTGCCAAGGATGCGGGAACTGACGGGCAAGCCTGTCACAAGCAGCCATTATTGGGTTCTGTCACCTAGACCTTGAAATCTGGAGATAAGCAGCAGAAATCATTAACAAACAATAACCAAATGCCTGAGCATGCATGGCCACGCTGTTCAAATCAGAACCCCAGATACTGTAAGATGTTCTAAAGGAATGAACAATAGCTTTTTACCAGTCACAGCTGGGCAGATGATTACATGAAGAGTGATATTCCTCAGCTTGGTGAAGGCAACTGTCTTTCAAATACCAATTGGCCATATTCTTGGAATGAATCAAAGAACTCTGGTTCATGGAAAGGATCTCCTAGGTTCTTTTGGCATGCAAAAAAGTCTAAAAGATTAAATTGCTCCCAGATCCACAGATAAACTGATGTAATCTCTTAAGTCTACCAAGGAACAAATGTTTAGATCACATTGTCCCATTTAGACTTTCTGCCTGCTGCCTCATAAGGAATTTGGACATAATGTTCAGTAACCTGAATAATGGCATGGCAAAGTAAACCAATAACAATTTACAACAATAGACACTGTTTCTGGCCCAGGATCTGTAAGGTTTTTTTAGAAAGCAATTAATCCATGAGTCATTGATTAATTATCAAGCCATTAAAAGCTAAATCAGGTGTGTTAAAGCAGAGAAAACAGATCAGCATTAAGTAATAGGAAATAACAGAAACAACATGTCAAGTCATAAAAATTAAGAACGTAATAAGGCAATTTGAAAGGTGCACGAATTTTCTGCTAGCCTTTGGCGTCACAAAGATAGATGCCGTGGGACAAAAAATGCATCATGCCCATCATTCTGTACTTATAAACATCTCTTCTCTTAGGTCCTGTACGTGCCGTATAGGCTCAGTTGACATTTCCGTAGCCAAGTGCATCCTACAGGGTGAGGTCGCCAGCCTCACGCCCAACCCTCCCCTAACTAGGGACTCGGGTTCATGCTCTCACACACGCACACATTCACACCTATGGGCAATTTAGGGTAGCCAATCCACTTGATGGAGGAAACCCATACGGACAACACGGAAATTCCACACAGAAAGACACCCGTGCCGAACCCAGGACCTTCTCGCTGTGAGGCAACAGTGCTAACCACTCAGCCACCATGCTGCCCACTTATAAACGTAGCACTGTTGAATTCTCAAAGGTGTTGATACATTTTCTACAACAGTAGCTCTCACGGTACTGCCAGCTGTAATTCAAATCACAGGTTTATACAGTATCAATGATGCCATTCTAATATTTTATTATTGAGTAACCAGTCATTCATAGGGACTTGTACAGCAGGTGCACCTAATGATAATCTGCTTTAAACTATGTGTTTTTATTTAACTATGAATAAATACAAACTGTCGATATGGTGGAGGTGAAGATGTTTATTTAACATTTATTGACAGTGTCTTGAGTGTTAACAATTTGTAACAGTTTTCCACTATGGGAGACTGAGGATTATGTACTTTAGGTACCATGTTTGACAACATGGGTGGCATGGTGGTCACGTCACAGCAAGAAGGTCCTGAGTTCGATCCCCAGAGTTGGCCTGGGTGCCTTTCTGTGGGGAGTTTGCATGTTCTCCCTGTGCCTGCATGGGTTTTCTCAGGGTACTACAGTTTTCTCCCACAGTCCAAAGACATACATGTTAGACAGAATGGCTTCTCTAAATTGCTCACAGGTGTAAGTGTTCATGGCCTGCCTGCCCAGCCAGTGGGTTTGGCATCATTTCATGGCTAATACAGAATTGTTGAAGACCAGTGGTGCCAAAGTGAGATCTGATAGTCTGGTCAGTCCAGGTGACCACATGACAAGATTTATTTATTTTTGCCTAACCTGATTTCAAGAGTTCAAAGAAAGACTGTGAGGGAACAACTGTTTATAACTGCAATGACATAATAACAAGAATTAACTTGTTTTGTGGACATAATGTACAAAACATTAAATGTGTAAAAACACTTTGGATATACTGTTATAGGAAAATAGTCAACTTTGGGGTTGTAACAGCCCATGGTTTATTATTTTTATAATAGCATGCCCTTGTCATGTTTTATTGCTTACCTAATGATGAATGGCAGTTTTTACATCAACAACATAATAATTAATACCTGGATGGTGTGCGTCAAAGCTCAAATTATTTGTTATCACACTACCCATTTCAGTTTTTAATCAATTCAAATGTCTTCAGCTCACCTGACAGATTCCTTAAAACTTAGGCCAAATTTAGCTTACTTGGCCACAAATGTAAAAAGTGTTTTCAAGACAGGCCTATTCATAATTAACCAGGTTCAGGATTTTTTTCATATGAGCCACTTTGCTTCCTGGCTGGCTTTTGAGGAGGTTTTTTTTTTATGCATTCCCTACTCTCTCGCAAACAGTACTCCCTGAGTGGTCTGTTTCTCTTTCTCTCTGTCTCTCTCTCTCTCTCTCTCTCACACACACACACACACACACACACACACACACACACGCCTCAACGACAGTACACTGGCACAACCTAGAACTAGAACTAGGTAATAATAATAGTTATTTGATATCAGTCTTTATTAAGTATCAGTTTGTCCAACCCTACAATTTCCATTGTTTTTTTGTTGTTGTTTTTTTTACAAAGGTATTTCAAGAGAAGTATTATTTTGGACAAACCTAAGGACCACCTTGCTCCCAGTCCACTCATGGTTATACAGTAGATATGCATGTATGAGACAAACAAAGAGAATAATAATAATATTTAACATGAGCAACTGGAGCACATTGTTTACCTGTTTCAATGATGTGGAGCAATTGTTCCTAGTGAGGAAAGCAGAGGAGCGTGGCACCCATGTTCTGCAAATTAAAAAAAAAAAACAAAAAAACCTATCAGCGTTTTTATTTGATTCAATTATGTTCCTGCCAGCTTTTTTCATGCATTTAGTAGGCTTTACGCCGTATACTGTCAGCAGACTCAGCAGAATCTGAGACCAAGCTTATCTGATCCAAATGTTGTGGCAAAGCATTACTAGGACAAGCACTGTCCTCTAATTCCTTGATCATGGATTTCTTTGTCTGCATAAACATTTACTGCTTGTAAACTAGTCAATATCTTACCATCAGTAACATTTTATTGTCTCCCTTTATGTATTGGCTTAATGTGTTTTGACTGTTTTATTGTGTAGGTGGCAGCATGCCCATGCACATTATAATTAACTATGAAGAGAACGCACTGACATTGTGAAGACGGAGAGTCCTGTGGATGACAATTAGAGAGACTTTTCTGACTGTCAATGCTGAAACAGTCTAGGTGGAATTTCATGGTTTCAAGGACAGTCTGTACAATAAGAGGACATCGACAAAACCTCAAAGCTGCAGGACTTGCTCATGTAAATCTTTTATCCTAGCCTGTGGATCGAACAACACTTTAAAGCACTGAAAAAACACATCCAGATCAGTTGTCAGTTGCAACAATAGCATGTTTAAATCACTCATATGACACTGAGTGGTGTACCGTACATTGTCAGCTCAGGTTAACGGGCTGCCATTGCATTGCTGATGAAGGCACTAATAATTCATTCTTGGGAGCCACATAAAATACATTGCAAAGCTTAGGACCAAGCCCATTTGTAACAATACTTTGAGCAAACACTGTTATATTTGAGAATGCTGTAAGTCTGAAGTCAGAAGTCAGTGTAGATTTGCTGAAGCAGCATCAGTGGACCCAGTATTGGTGATTGAATGTGTTGAACAATGGATATTGGGAGTGGATGTTTGGGTGGAGATAGTGTATTATGATATCACATGATGGAGATAATGTGTTTGAGCAGGGAACCTGAATCCCAGGCTCATTTCTATTATTAATTCCATTATTTCAGGTTACAATAATTCGACAATGTGGGGTGCATGGGATCTGTCTAAGGTGCCTAATCATATCAAATGTTTACTGAATTTATGTCAGTCTTCTGACCGGTTTGTTTTAGATGTGCTTTTATTTGGTTGGGATGAAATTGTCACACTGGGCCTTTTTCAAATGAGATTTAACATGATTAATGTAGAGTTAGTTGTGATAACAGTATTTGAACCACTGTTTTTTTTAACTAATAATAGTCTTTCGTCTTCTGCCGCCTAATCCTGTTCAGGGTCGCAGGGGGAAGCTGGTGCCAATCCCAGCTGACATCGGGTGAGAGGTCACCAATCCACCGCAGGGCAACACAGAGAGACAGACAACCATTCACACTCACATTCAAACCTACGGGCAATTTAGAGTAGCCAATTAGCCTAATCCCCTCTGTGCATGTCTTTGGACTGTGGGAGGAAA
>JAQMCW010153019.1:0-10390 GCA_030068335.1 Chrysichthys cranchii | reverse complement strand
AACCCCCCCCCCCCCCCCCCCCCCCCCCCACACACACACACACACACATTTCATTACTGCACATGGAAATAGCGTACAAACTCGGAGGGTGTACACTCGGAGCAAGCTGCTAGTTACCGGAGTCTTACATGCACAACGCACATTCTTATGGTACTTACTATTTGTTTGTCGTATTTGTCGTGTCTATCCTTGTGTCATGTCTGTTTATTGTTTAAATATACCATGGGCAAAAATCTTCCGGAGCAGGGGAGGAAGGACGCAGACCAAGGGGACGTAGCGGGGGCTAATTTATTCAGGTAGACCCGAGTTGCGCATGCGCAGCAAAGCAGGAGAATGGGTCATACCATTGCAAAAGGGTGGCATGCGGTGAAATACACCAAAATAATGGGGTAGTTAAGGGTATTAATTAATTGGTGCAGAAAGTAAGTGCATCAATTAGTTAGAAGTAGCATACATTCTTATATGAGCCATGGGAGTTACGTATCACTTTGTCAAGGCGAAGTTGGAATGATCTGAGGGGAGGGGTTTATAGTTTAAAAGGGGTATTATGGCGTGGAGTGGGAGACAGAGTGAGGAAGTTGAAAGCAGAGAGTAGCTGCCAGGGTTCGTAGTAGTAATAGTAGTAGTAGTAGTGGCAGCAGCAGCAGCAGAAGAAGAAGAAGTAGTAGCGTCTGTAATTTTTTTTTCTGTGTTTTCGATGTCGCTACATCCCTTTCCTATGTAGGCCTATCTATCTATCTATATATATATTTTGTTCACTGTATATTTTGCTTTTGTTTTCAGGCGGGACTGTAAATATCTACACTTTTTCTCTTATTTTCACGTTTTTTTGCTTGTTGAATGGGACTGTGTCTGTTTGCATTGTAAATAAAACCCACTTGCACTACAGTGCTATCTGCAGCGGAGCCATTTTTTCCCTGTGTCTTGGGGAAAACTGAACCCTGCACAGCTGTCTTAGATTACAATCAGATACCTGACAGAACAGTGAAATGATATGTTAATAGATAGAGACTGGTTCCCCTCCTTTCTCCCAAATAGAGGTGGCCCAGGTTAGTGCTTTACTGGTCAGAAGAGTGAGCAGTCCAGCATTCTTTGTTGGTCTGTCACTTCCCCTTGGGCAGCAAAATAAAGCTGACACTGCAGAAGGAAACCCCAACATTGTGCAGGATCTCAGTCAAATTTATCAGGCATGGCCACCAGGCTGTGTGCTGGAGAATGTACACACAAGGCAAGCTGAGATGTTTTGTGATGAGGGTAACTCCATCAGACAGTTTCTGTACTTGGACTACCATTTCCTGCATGTGCCTTTCTTGATCTTCAATGTACCGGCCTTGTGCTCAGAGGGATCTTCAAAGATTGTCTAAATCCACTGTGTCCATATGGTAGGCAAAGTAATAGTTTACCATTTTGTGTCTGCTATCTGCCAAGCCTTCATATTTACCCTATTCTGATTTCTGGTTTTGACTTGGGCTTTTTCTCCTGCTTTACCGAGTTTAGTTCTGCCTGGTGCAGACTGTTTGTCTGATCAACTGACCCACATCTGTTTCCTGGTTTTGAGTATTGTCTGTTGAATTTTGTACCTCTGCCTGTGGCTTTATTAAACCTACTGAACCCCACCTGCATCTCCTGCTATGGTCTGTTCACGACAGACGTAACTTGATCAGTGGTCGATTTTGGAAAGTCAATGTATTCCAGGAACTGTTTTATGTCTGTTTGTATTTTTAAGTTAGGTTCACGCCTTAGTGTTTTTACTTTTATGAGGTTTGCCAATTTTTCCATGATTTATTACTGTATATTAAGTGTATACAAAGTCAAAATACAAATATTGTATTTATAGCATGAATTGTGTCTTTTTATTAAAGATATTTACTTTTGTGGTTTACCGTAAAAGTAGTATAGTTTACTCAGTTCTGTTTCAGATTCCTGGGTGGGGTTATTTGAATAGCTTTCAAGCTTTTTTTTATTATTATTATTTCTGTTCCATGATGGTGTTCTTTTTCTTGTTCTTTCTTCTAAAACGTTCACTATTCTAGTATTGTTTTGGATGTCTCTCAAAGTAAGCTGAGTGAGGTTTCTGGTGAGCAGTCATAGTCCATTAGTTAGTCCATTCTTTATTTCTGTCTGTGTACTTTAAAAAGGCTAAAAGGAAGATAAGAGGAATCAAATGAACCCAGGTAGATGGACAATATGTTGCTATATTGTGCAGCACTATATACGTTACTTTAAAGTATTAAATGCAACAAGTGGGTAAAGAGGACTTACTGTTGGTTTAAGCTCCTGAAGCTAAAAATGATGAGTGGTCAATTCTGTTGTCTGTCTGCATGAATTTAACTGTCTTTGAGGCATATACAATAGTAAAAGATATATTCTTTGTCAGCTTGAGAGCATTTGTTACTGCCATTTTGCCTTTTAGCTATTGTTAACTATCGAAATATTTCTGAGTCGTACTGTATAGCCATCTTAGCTTAATCTCCTCTTCACCTGCTTCAGCACAACCATTATCTCTGAGGCTGCATATTGTAGTAGAGTTGTTAGTGATCGGCAGAGGCATTAGCAGAAATTGCACTTGCTTTGAAGAAATGCTGCCCTACAGTCCTAACACTGGGATGGCAGGCGTTTGTGTGAAGATTGTAATGGGATGAGCATTCTGGCTATTAAAGTGGTCAGCTCAGGTGGTGAAATATATAATTGTATTTTTATATTAAATCACAAATTTTAATTAGCCCTTTTAGGGATAGACTGTATAAATGGGTTAAATAACATCACTATGATTGCAACTAAACTCAAGGCAGGTCTAAACAATTAATAATCAGAAGACTGTGAGTGGGGAAGTGCAGAGGGGTGCTGCGAGTTGCCATGTTTGGAGGCCACTGAGACTGCTGAGAAGCTGAGTCTGTGGAGCGTTGAGACAAGGAAGCAGGTGGCAGAGGTGACATGGCACTTGGTTTAATTAAAAAAAATATTGGATGGCCTACACTAAAACAGTGTTCAGTATTCTTTATTATCTTCAGATAGTTTTCTGACAAAGAACAAATATTCAACAAAGTAATTTACCAAAATTACTTTGTTTTTTGTTTTTTTTGTTTCAATGATTAAGTCTATATACATAGAACATAGCAGTTACATTGATTGCCAAAATACATTTTACAAAAGCTGAAATTAAAGCTTTCCACTGTGAAGCATTGAAAATTTGTATTATGTAATCTTTTATTTTTTTTTCCAACATTGTGCCATGTTGTGATTTACACTTCCATCAGCTAACAGTACCACACAGCTCCACCTGCTGTTCATATAAACCAGAGCTGCAGGAGTTCTACTCCCTTCTGGTTCTGATGAATTTAACCCTGGCATGCATTATCCCTTGTCTACTTTTGAATCGAGTGTTATGAGAGATGCAGAAGGCCAGTGAGCAGTTAACCTGGTCATGAAGCAACAGTCCCTGACTAATAAACCCATATAGTTACTGCCATATAATGAGCTAATATCACTACTTATTTAGAATCAATTAAATGGTTTCACTAAAAATGATCTTTTGGGAAAACAGTACCAGTTATTTTCCTTTCTTCTGTTTTATCTCAAGCCAAATCGATCTTCTGGCTTTTGCCTCTTTTGTCCTTTTAGTTCTCCCATTGCAGCATAAATTACATAAGGTTTTATGGTACCACTCGTCTTATTGTCCTGGGTTTAAAAGCATTTATTTCAGGGCACAAACGCACAACTCTAGTGCAGTAAAGCAGAGCTTTTATTTTTACCTGGACTGTTTAGTGTCACTAGCATCTATAGGCCTCATAATTGAGTCAGTCAGGTACATTGCATTTAATTAAACAGTTTAGCCGAGCACTCACCCAATACAGCGGCAACACTAGGCTTTCACAGTGGTCCACTGAAAAAAGCTAAAAAAAAAAAAAAATAGTGACTCATTTCCCCATAAATGAACAACGTGAAAAGATTTTAACAGAAGTCAATATATGGACCATGGTATAGATGGCCTTTATCTGAGTTGATTTAGGGACTACAGTGACTTGATTCACCTTTGGAGTATGGCCCAATGATGATTACCTACCTACCTATCTACCTATCTAAGTCTTGTGCATATCTAAAGAAATTCTGTAAAAAAGAAAATGGCTTCAAAAAGACACATAAAGTCCACACTGTTTCACTGATAAACATAAGGTAATGATCTAAGCAGTCAATACAAAAAAGTGGAACAAGAGGCTGAATTAATCCATTGTAAGTATTAAGTTAATTTCTTGAATGTTGATAGTGAAACGCCCTCAGTATCCATTCCAGACATGCTCTATTCTTTACATGACATTTCATATTAGAAGTCATTTGAAATTTTGACCTGTATTACTGTTTGACTAATATTACTATGTCTGTATGTTTATATTATATTCTAATTATCTTTGTGTATTACTGTTCATATTGAAATTTGCCCTTGTCAGATTTCCTTTAAGATTGTAATTTGACTGACTGTTTTGTGTAAAAGAATTTAGCATTACTGAGTATTATCACTTGCATATTAATTGTTAATTGAAATGGGTTTCTGGTCAGTTGGTAAAACTGTAGCATTTGTAAGACTATTTATTCTTTGGCTCCTTTGACAGTGTGTCTGGATAGTACTGTTTCACTTATTGGTTAAAATTGAACCAATTTCTTGATTTAACCAATCCAATCAAATTTAAGTTAAATTCTAGGATGGCGTGGTGGTGTAGCTGTTAGCACTGTCGCCTCATTGCAAGAAGGTCCTGGATTTGAACCCCGGGGTCAACCTGGGCACCATTCTGTGTGGAGTTTGCATGCTCTCCCCGTGTCTGCATGGGTACTCCGGTTTCCTCCCGCAGTCCAAAGACATGTACAGAGGGGATTAGGTGGGCTACTCTAAATTTTCTGTAGGTGTGAATGTGAGTGTGAACGGTTGTCTGTCTCTGTGTGTTGGCCCTGCAGTAGATTGGTGACCTGCCCAGGGTGTACCCTGCCTCTCGCCCAAAGTCAGCTGGGATTGGCTCCAGCTTCCCTCCACAACTCTGAACAGGACTAAGCGGCAGAAGATGAGTGAGTTATTGAAATTTAATTAAAATTTTTGTATTTAATCTTTTAAAAAACTTTCCAACCCCCCCCCCCCCCCCCCTTTTTCTAGAAACACACAAAGAGGTATAATCAGTAAATGCTTTGCTCTAAACACAGTGGTTTCTCATGGTTAATTTGATTTTAATTACAGTCTGCCATTACAACTACCCTATGTGTAACTTCTTTAATGAAATGAGTATGAAAAAGAAATTTAATTAACAACTATATATTTCTAAAAAACAAAAACAAAAAACCAACCCAAAAATAAAACAACCTTTGTAAAAAAAAAAACAAAAAAAACAATGCTGTAAATACAACAAAAAAGAAATATCAATTATTATTACATTAAATATAAAAATCATTTCTGAATGCAATATATTCTCTAATAACTTTGTAGCTGCTTTCAAACTATTACATTTTCTCTGAACAATTTTAGACCTAGCAAATTTTGTGTTTATTTAGCAGTATGTTTAAGATTGTTGGTTTTTTGCAGGGTATGCCCATACATTTTTAACACTGTGGAAAACAATATGTTTTATATATAGAGTGGACCCTCATTTTGTGACTGCATTGGATGGTGAACAAATCGACGGAGGAACTAAATTCCCGAGCAGATTTTGTACCGACCGATGAACAAGTCCTTGACTGATGTACAAGAAGCCAACCCATGCTTCATGACACAAACATTCAGTTCCGCTCAAGCACTCGTGGTGTGAACGTGTTCAACGCATTTTATTGTTGTGTTTCTCTGCATTTTTGCTCTATAAGCTTCATTATGGGTCCCAAGAAAGTGGAAATGGTAGTGAGAGTAAGAAGCCTAAGCGTATAACAGTTGAAATAAAGAAAGAATCACAAAACATAAGAACTGCCATCATATCCCTCCGCCACCGTCCACCTACACCAGCAACTATGTGTCCACCACAAAGGTAACACACATTAAAATCATCTGTTTATTTATTGTAAATAAAAGTGCTAAATGATGGAAAATCTGACACCTATAAAACTGTTAAACTGTTTTTACAAACGGAGCCTGACCCAGGAGATAACTTTAAACAGTGCCTCGTCAACACTGCATGCGGAGATGTTGCATAACGGCACTGCTTCCGGATACCAAGTTGCATAATCCACCAGGACTAATATAAAGCGGTACTCATGTGCAGACCCGTCTAATGGCCTGACGAGATCCATCCAAATTCTTTCGAAGGGGATCTCGATCAGAGGAAGCGGCCTTAAAGGGGTTTTTCGGCACGGCCGCTGAACCCGTCAGCTGGCATTCACAGCACGCTGCACACCACCGGTGGACATCGCCAGGCAAGTGTTTTGTCTACCCCGAGGTGTCCGGCCATCGGATTATAATGCGCAGGCTGGAAAAGGATTTGTCGGTGGCCTTTTGGTAGTAACAACTGGGTGACCCTTTCCCCGGTCAAAGTGTCCTGCATCAGTCTATACAATTGGTCCTTAATCACTGCGAAATACAGGGAAGAAACCGCGGCTGGGGGCTGAAGGGGATGACCATCAATAACCTTGACCTGATCAAAGACATGTTTTAAAGTCTCGTCCCGGAACTGCTTTCCCGTTGAAATCCCCTAGGGGAATCCCGAGAGGGGTCTGAACCAATGGCTCCTCTCCCTTCGTGTCCGCCAGATGTGGAGCAGGTGGGGTGGGGTGGGGCCCAAAACCATCTCCCCAGCACACGCCAGCCGCAGCCATCCCCGACCCGTACTCGAGCAGAACCCACCCACCATTAGGGCCGTTAATAAGCTTCCGAACCACAGCCAATATGTCCCCAAAACCAGTGTGTGGGTGAGACATGGGCTAACCGCCACCTCGACACTATGCTTCTGTCCCTGGAAATGAATTTCTACCGGCACTAGTGGGTATTCGTGTACATTACTGTGCACACAGATCACCTAAACCTCACGTCTGCTTTCTGATGCTCCGGTTTGCACCACGCTTTGGTGGATCGAGGTCTGCGCGCAGCCTGAATCGACCAAAACGTGATATGTACCCCCTTGGATACTCACAGGCACGTAGTACTTCCTGGCTCAAGAGGGGGCGGCTACTGGCGCGTCAGGAACACGGACCTCCACCCTGACTTCCATCACGCAGCAGTGCCCCTGGAGGTGGCCCAGCTTCCCGCAGTGCCAGCAAACTAGTCAAGGCGTACCCATGGCCCTGTCGGCAGATGTGGTCAGCACCTGGTGGGAAAAGACACAGGCAGGCAGAGACACAGATGAGGACGGTGGGGGGGGACACACGAGGGGGGTCCCCTCGAGTTCGCCCAGCCGTCGAAGGGGGACTTGCTTGCCGCCTACGTGGGGTCAGAACCAGTACAGACACAGAAGGGGAGGGGGGTGTAGAGAGAGAGGATAAGCGAAAGAGAGGAAGAGAGAGGCAGGACCGATGGGGAGCGGATGCCGTCATCCGCTCCCGGACTCGCCACATGGTCCTCGGCCAGCTCCACCGCGCAATCCAGCGTTGTTGGTCGATGGCAGCTGACCCAGTCCGCTGTCTCTGCCAGAAGTCACTTGGCAAGCTGCTGACAGACAGCTCACTTGACAGACTCTAAGGAACTTGTGCAGGATAGCATGGAATTTCTAATGTGATAGAGACTAATTGCAGCTGCAAACATATGCAGTTGCATTCTTTCATTCTCACATTTATTCAAATGTCCATTCATCTGTAGATTTATTCTCTTGACATATGACTTGATTAATTTTCTTTCTTTCACAGTTAAGGGTCTATGCTTCTTAAATCCTAATTTTTCTTTCCATTTGATTTCTAAATTTAATTTCTCATGTCCTGAATCTGATTAATAAGCATCTGGCCTTTATCAGTATAGCTAATCTGTGTTCTCTAAAATGAAATCTAGTTCATTATTCATTTTAAGGCATATTTAGTAATTAATAAGTTAGTAATGGCAGTGAAGTTAAATCATATACCCGTGTGCACAAATATAAGTTTGCATGTTCGTACATTTGTGAGTTTATTTTTGCCGCTTTGCTTTTCATCCCACATTTAGAAGTAACCTAAATGAAAACTAGAGTTTATTGGTGCATGAAAAGATTAAATAATGCCACAAAATCTCCTGCAAATGAAATTTTACCTTTCATGAATTATTAATGAAGTCAGTATGGCTAACAGGAAATTGTATTTTTGCAGTGGCAGCAGAGTAATAGCCACTGAGACTGTCTTGTCACTGCTTGGAAAACTGATCCTTCACCCAGACAAATTCACACAGCACTGTGTAGGCAGAGGAAAAGTCCTTCAATTGCTGACCACTGCACAACAATATATCCTGTACTGCACTTGTTTTACACTAAAGACTGTATTCATGTGTTATGTTTGCACGTGTTATGTTGTTACAATGCTGATGTTGTTTCTGACTGCTGTTCTTAGTGTATTTAATGTTTTTGCTCAATATATGTTGCAATATATGTAATCCAACTGTATACATGTACACATTGTGATGACAGTGGCTACACCACGCTGCTATTCAAAGGAAGCAAGCACTCCATGCCACGCTACACCAGCAAAGTGGAGGGCCCACACCAGGATAGGATACAGCCCCACTGCCTCTCTGTATGCAGGATGAGAGAAAGCTCCAATGCTGCCAACCAAGGGCCAGGGAAACCCAGTACGGCTGGCGGCGACTAGTAGTGGGGCATTTCCTGGAGGTGAACCTAGAGCAAGGCCACCTCAACCGAGAACTCATGCAGGGACTACAAGCAATAACTGGGAGGCTCACTGCACTGCAGGGCATTCCTGCAGCTGGAGTGCCTCCTCCCTGGCCCCACCCAGGAAGCTCCCCAAAATGACCACAGAGGACAACATGGAGGTGTACCTTAGGACATTCAAGTGCACTGCCCATCCTGTGGCGAGTGAGACTACAATCAGTGACTACACCATCCTACAGGCTGAGATTCTCAGCTGCTACGGCTTTTCCCCAAGCTGCGCCACGGCAGCTTTCCATTGCTGAGTATCAGTGTGGGCCCAGGTTGACAAGCTCCTGCAAACTGCACACTGCTTACTGCAACCTGAGGTGCTCACTGCCAAGGAGATTTTTCAGCATCAGGTGGTTGACCACTTGGTGCGTGGACTGCCTCCAGAAGAGCAGCGTGCAGTCGGGATGGCTGCGCCCTCCACACCATGAGAGCTCATAGTGGCCCTTAAAACCACCCTCTCTATGCAGAATTGGCGCCGTACTACTACCACAGAGCAACTACAACCCTCCCCATCTGACCTGAGGTAAGATTCTGACCAGTGCCATGGCTAGAGAATACTGAGATATGTCAGAGCACCCAATATGTCTCCATGCCCTCTGAGCCTGAGTGGCCGCGCCTCACAGAACCCTCGCTGAATCAGATAGGGCAGCTGCTGAAGTCCATCCTTGAATATATGCTCGTGGGGCCTGGGAGACGCACTTATCACCCTAATTTTAGGTGACTGACTTTGTGAAAGATACAGTTGAGGCCAAAATTATTACCCCCCCCCAGGAATTATGGAACGTTTTCCTAAACGTCTTCCCAATGTTTGCAGCGTTGATGAAACTTGATATAATCAAACATTCGCCAGTTAAATTTAGTAGCTATTTAGTACATTTTGTAATATAAAATACATTTTTAGGCTTGCTTTATATCAAATATAGTAAAAAATGGGGTGGTCAAAAATATTAGCCCCATGTGGATGTTTGCTTTCAAAACACACCTACAGTAATGACCCAATCAGCTTTGAAACCACACCTGTGCAGACGATTGGCTTCCTAACAACATTCAATCAGCATAAAAAGACTTCAAGGAACAGGGCACTTGAACACATGAGAGGGACAACTGTTACTCACCATGCAAAAGACAAAGGAAATCAGTCTGGAGCTCAGAAAGAAGACAGTAGAGGCTCATGATAAGGGGGAAGGCTACACTGCCATTTCCAAGTGATTCACAGTGCCTAGACTGCTGTACGTTACATCCTTGCCAAGTACAAGGAGACAAATTCTGTAAAAAAAACAAATCTGGCCGTGGCCGTAAGCGCAAGATTTCAAGAACTCTGGAGAGGAAAATAGTCAGAGATGTCAGCAAGGAACCCCGGACATCCGCCAAGACGATTGTTGCTGACCTGGCCTCTTCTGGAGTTGATGTTTCAAGGAACACAGTTGTGAGGGCTCTTCATCATGGTGGGCTTCAGGGCAATCATCCCAGAAGAACCCCTTTACTCAAAGAGCGGCATATCACAGCCTGCCTGAGGTCTGCCCGTGAACATTTGAAAGGTAAAGATGAGTTTTGGAAGTCTGTGCTTTGGTCTGATGAGACTAAACTGGAACTGT
>JAQMCW010152853.1:0-22839 GCA_030068335.1 Chrysichthys cranchii | reverse complement strand
CCCCCCGGGGACACGACATACCCACCGGACCTGAATTTGGGTCGTGCCCAAAAAAGTTTAACAACCACTGTCTTATATGCTACACAACAAGTAGAGAGAATTAAAAGCAACCGAGAGAATGTGGACAAAAATTACAGGTTGATGAGTGAAGATCTTCTCTCTTTTGTCAAAGTTGTTCTCTTCTGATCTGGCTGTTGCTCAGACATCGTTCTGCACAGCAAAGCTGGAAGGATCTGGATCTGATCCACACACCCTCCATTACATCACTTCTTTTCTCTATTCATCACTCCGTGTCCTCCTTCACCATCCTGCCTGAGATTCTGTATCTGCTCCACGCAGGCTGTGCCCTGGTGTCCCACAAGGCTCAATGCTGGGTCTTTTTATGTTCTCACTCCATTCCTGCACTCTCAATCAGGTCATATCCTCTCACGTATTTTCATACCATTGCTATGCTGATGACAGTCAGCTCATCCTTTTCTTTTCTCGAACAGACGTTCATGTTTCTGTACGAATCTGTGCATGGCTGGCAGACATCTGGTCAAGAATGGAAGTGCATCAGCTAAAATTAACTGTAGTGTATCCTTGGAGATGCAAATCTACGTCAAGGCTCTGTGACGTCTCTTGTGCGTTCTCAGATCAAACCACGTGGCAATGCTTGGAAGCTTGGGGTAATTCTACACAACCAACTATCTTTCTTGCTTCACATTATTAACCTGACCCGTTCATGCAAGTTTCCACACAGGCCACTCGGGTGCTTGATGAGTCAGTGGCAAGACTTGTTTTCATTCTCTGCAAGTTCTCTCACATCACCCCATTGCTTCCTGTGGAGGCCACCACCCGCATTAGATTTAAAACTCTGATAATTGTCTACAAAGCCATAAATGGGCTAGCCCTCACCTACCAGATGGTACTTAATTACACTCCTATTACACACTCTCTTGAGTCTTTAGCATGACTTGACTGGACCCAGTTTTCCAGAAGGTAGAAGGAGGACATGCCTTATGACTCCTCACTGTCCTGGGACTCAGGAGGTACCATGAATTTCCCCTCACTCTCCAGACAGCTGAGCCACTGGTTGTCTTCAAATAAACACTACAGTCTTGCCTCTTCCCCAAGTACTTAAATGAGTAATTATTTAACCTATTTACAAATAAGCATTTTCTTTTCTTGCTGTAGCAACGTCCTAAAAGGTTTTTAGGTTGGTGGTGTTCTTGACCCCGACCTGGTGTTCTAGCATGGGATAAAGGTGTCTGCTGGATTATGTAAATGTACATTTTTGTACATTTTGGCATTTGTCGCTGGAGGTACGAAAGAGACACGTGGTATCCGGGTTGTAATCCAGTCTGTGTACGCGTGAAGCCATTTTCGTTGGATTTGGGACTCTGCCAAATATTATTTTGTCTCCACTCCTCTGTATAGTTTTATGGACATGGTATCAAGACTCAGCCAAGGTTACAGAGGTGTCCAGTATGGGGGCTTCGAGGTAACATCATTGTTATTTGCAGATGATGATGATGATGATGATGATGTTCTCTTTACACCATGTGAAATGGATTTCCAACACGCTCTTGAAGGTTTTGCAACGTTGTATCAAGTAGCTGGGATTAGAACCCACACCTACTATGGTTCTGTCTTGGAACAGAGTTGGATGCTTCCTGTAGGTGAGAGGGGTGACCTTGACCCTGGAGGTGGAGTTTAAGCACCTTGGGATGTTATTCATGGTGATAGAAATATAAAGAAACAGATTGATCAGCAGCAGAAATGCTATAGTCGCTGGATCAGTCGGCGGTGGTGAAGCAAAGCTCAGAAGCTCTGAATGAATGAAATGAGGTTCCTGCACAGGTTGGTGGACTGACATCCCATGATGAGGTGAAGAGCACAGTAATGCATGTGAGTCTCAGAATAGAGGATGCCCCCGGTCAGCTTTCGCTAAAGCCGTATCAGGCACATCCCATTGGAGCCCAGAGGCAGAACCCGGACCCACTGGAGAGATTATTTTAAACAGGGAATGTCTGGGGATTCCCAAGCAGGAACGGCAACCTGTGGCCCAGGACAGAGAGGTCCGGAATGATCTTCACAGCCTGTTGCCACCACAAACCCCACCGGGAAATACAGAAGTTTTGTAAATTATTGTTTAAATGAATGCGCAATGATCCATAGGTCTGGAATTCCACTGCCACAACACCTTTAATTCTCTCGTTGTTCAACATCTATTTTATATAGTGAGCCGAGCACAAGGGTCAAGATAAGGATCAAGGTGAGGTCAGCCTGTTCAATAGATTAAAGACAACTCTATGAGTTAGGACAACTGGCATGGACTCTTGGCTGTCGCTGTAATTCCTAGACATATGAAAGCATGCCTTGGAGTTTTGTTTTCTCAGACCTTCTTCAACAGATGATCTCACTACTTCACTTCTTCCTTGTGGGAGGATGAGTCGACGTTGGGTTCATTAAACGGAGCAAGAACAGCAAACACACGTACATCACACAGGCAGACATTTCAGGGAGCGGAAATTCAACACAGTGAAAGAGTATCTGAATTCTCCAGACCTTTCCCGCTTCATCCACACGGTTTGTCCGTAATATGAGCCTGGATTTAAATCTACGGAAGCGCAAGATTCTCCGAACAATGTAGAGTTTTAATATATGTGACCCGTGCTGGCGTAATGAGTTGGAATGAGGAAATTTTCCAAAGTGAGTTATTGTTACTTCCAGGTTGTCCGTGTAAAGCCCTTCAAAATGAGGCCTGGTTCATGGTGAAATCAGACAACAAAATGACAGAGCTACATCCGACTGGTCGCCCGCGTCTAATGGGGTTTGGAAACTCGCTTCCCATTGGTTCATAAAAGCGTCATCGGGAATTCTATGTGTATGATCAGGAAGTAGAGGACCTACGCTTCACAACGATACCAAACATGTGCAGGGGGATGCACATGAGCGCGCGGTGAAAAACACGGATTTATCATGGAATATTACGCCAAAGGACTAATTAATGAAGACACACGAATGAACATAATGAACAAAACCTTAAAATAAAAGTAGTTTGGGGTGTTTTTCTTGCTGTTTTATCATGGGGGTCAATAAACGAGGGCTTTATGGACTCATTTTTGACAAAATCTCATTTCAACCGAAACCACGTTTTGCCTCTGAGCTCATAATTAGCCCACGCGCCTTCTGACTCATTATACCAGCACGGGTCACACATTGTGAAGCACTTTAGCCGGTCAGGGTTGGGCTGTTTAGGGCCGTCTGGTGGCTCCAAGAACTGACCCATTACAACGCAAGGTTACGAGCAGTACTGAAACGCAAGGATGCACAGGAGGAACAGACAACATGCAATGCTTTAGCACAATGAAAGGAAACGGAACACCGAATGAGATGCTGAAGTACACGGCACAAACAGGTGTCCGATAGAAACACACCTCAGAAATGAAGCATCAACTTGTATGGATTTTCCACCAAGGTCAATTCAGAAACAGTCAAAGAGTAGTCCCATGTTCAAACTGACCTGTGTGTGTGTGTGTGTGTGTGTGTGTGTGTGTGTGTGTGTGTGTGTGTGTGTGACTGTATGTGCGAGAATCCACTAATGATTTGCTGATTATCACACTGTAGTGCTCTCTCTGAAAGACTGTGAACACACTCCACACAAACGGATCAATTTCTGTCACAATCACTAAGAGTACGCTCTGTCTCACCACGCAACACTCTCAGCCCTCTCTCTCTCTCTCTCTCTCTCTCTCTCTCTCTCTCTCTCTCTCTCTGCTGATCCACTCATGTAAACAATATTATGTTGAAAATGGGCGTACAATCGTTGATGTATATGTGCGGCCCATCAGGAAACTCATTGTCAATGCCTCCTCATTACAAACTCTTAAGCTATTATCAGTCAGCCCTGCTACACTGATGACATGACTGAGCGAAAGGTCAGACGCTAAAAGCCCTGATTTACCTTCCGGTCTGGGAAAAAAACGGAATGGTGTGAGGACATCTGGTTCCACACCTGGTGTCAAGAACTAATAACTCTTTCCACACTTTCTCTTCAGAATTGTTTAACGCGTAGCTACGCGTTACGTACACCTTGTTAATCACTGTCGCTACGTTCAGAGCGTTCACGTTTTTCTAGATCAGGGGATGGCTGTTAATCACTGCCCTAACGTAAAAGATCACAGTAAAGGATCACTTGTCTTGTGGACGTTCCATATTTCTCTGAGGAAATCTGAGGAATAAAAACTAAAAATGTTTCGTTGAAAAGTAAAAAAATATATATAGATATAAAGATTTTGGGATGAAAGTCAAGTCAAACAAACCACAGAATGAAAACAATGGATGCTGGGTGTGTGCAGAAGGATGAAACGTTCCTTGAATTAAGGTCTCCGTGTGCAAATCATGGTAGGTGACTAGAAGAAGGAGTGATGGAATACACACACAGAGAGAGAGAACGAGAGAGGAGGAGGAGGAGGAGAAGAGAGGCATTTTTTAATTAAAAGAAGGCTGAAACTGTCACAAACCAGATGTGGGAAAAACCTGCTATTAGTGTGATTTCAGTACAACCTCCTTACGAGGGGGGTGTGTGTGTGTGTGTGTGTGTGTGTGTGTGGAGAGCATGCCTGGAATACCTGTTTTTAGCTATAAGAACATCTGTTATAATCGTCGACATCAAACACAAGGCCAACTATATTTCTATGAAACTCCCAGTAGGTCCAGAAGTACACTTCCCCCTGTAATGTCTTACGGGAGCCAGTTTCCCTGGAATACACACTGGACATGTGAAGTTATCATTTATATCAAAGCACATTACATTTCTATCATTTGGCAGACGCCCTTATCCAGAGCAACTTACGTTTTCATCTCATTTATACAACTCTGAGCATTTAAGACGTTAAGGGCCTTGCTCAAGGGCCCAACAGTGTCAGCTTGGCGGTGCTTGGATTTGAACTCCCGACCTTCAGACCAGCAGTCCAACATCCTAACCCCCTGAGCTACCGTAAATCTGATTGGTCAGAAGGGGTTGATTCATTTTGTATAGCAGTTTGCTGTGCTGTTTGTCAGGTAAGCAGGCAGGCAGTGGACATAAAGGCAGGAGAGCTTTATTAAGGTTCATAGCCAAGGACGGAAGAAACAGGCACTGCTCAAAATCCGAGACCCGCAGGGTTATCAAAGGCAAGGCTGTAGCAAGGGGACTGTCCAAAAAACTATATTCCAAAAAAAACAGGTAGGCAAAAGCATGAACAAAGGTTTGGCATGAACTCTAGGACCGATTTACACTTTGAAAAGAAACTGTGAAACGCACTTTTCCCAAATTCCTCCTTTTCCCAACCTTCTGCTTCGCCCAAATCCAATCCCAGATGTCTAAAGTCCTGCGAAAGTTTATTCATTTCTCAGCTAAAACTCCGTAATTACCTGGTGATTGAGTCACTTATCACCAAAACGCGCTGGACTTTGATCTTCAGGCTTAAAGCAGGATTAAAACGATTGTGGGGCTGATTTAGTTTAAGCCAGGATTCGTGATAGAGTTCAGATTTAGACAGGAGTGTAGCCCCACCTAGTGGTGAAATTAGGCCTTTCTGTACTGGGTTTAAATTGTCTTGACATCTTATGTTACGTTACATTACATTACATTACATTACTGTCATTTGGCAGACGCCCTTATCCAGAGCGACTTACATTTATCTCATTTATACAACTGAGCAGTTTCGGGTTAAGGGCCTCGCTCAAGGGCCCCGCCAAGCCAGCGCTTGGATTTAAACTTCCTTAATCAGTAGTGCAGCGTCTTAACTTAAATAGTAAAAGTGGCCAGATTTCTGTGTATAGACAGATGTACACGGACACCTCAAAAGTAAATAGACAGCATAATTAAAAAAATATATATATTTCTAGAAACTTCCTTCTCGCTGCTCTGCTATAGTACCCAAGCTGATGGAGATTCCTCACAGAAGTCCAAATAAGCCTTGATGTAACGCAGCCTAGACATGACCTTTCACCCTAGAGATCGAGTGTTCTCTCTATAATCATATTCTTTGTATATAAGCTGCCTTGATTTTTATAGATCGTTCATGCAATCATATTTCCAAGAATAAAATCTACAAAAGTGTAGCGTGCTTTAAACTTTAACCATGGTCAGAGTATACACTCTTCTGCCCAACCTCGGCCCACGCTCAGATCTTTAAATGAGGCTTCAAGGCATGGATGATGTCACTAGAGCTAAATAACACAAGCACTGATATGGAGCTTCTCCTGAAAGTGCCTCACCTTCTCGACACAGGCCTGGAAGCGCCGCTAACCAACACAACATGAGCAGCTTTCCAGTTTTGCGGGGGTTTTTTTTCATTGTTCCCTCTCTGTTTTGCTGAATTTGACACTTGGTTGATCGTGTCCATTTTTGCCCCCCCTCTTTTTTTTTGCCTGGTTTTGGATCACATCTTTGCCTGCCATTTTGTGTCATCAGGTTTTAAACCTGCCCTTATCTCGACCTGCAGCTTGTCAGAGTCCAACACTGTAATATACCTCAAAACTGAAAGATCTATTAAAAACTCAGCAAGGTCAAACATATCAACCAAAGTACCTGGTTTAATTATTGTATCCTTTGACTTCACGATGTTTTCCTACACACACTGTAGCACGTCGTCTCATTGTAGGGACTCCCCGGTGCTTATGGGGAACAGGGTAAATTCGGGGATCCAGGTCCACCAGGACCACCAGGGCAACGTGGTCAGAAAGGACTCCGCGGGGCTGAAGGACATCCTGGAGCTCCTGGACTAAAGGGAGATGTGGTAAGTAACACCCAATCACACACCACACAGACAAACAAACATCATTCATTTACATGCATTTTAACTCCACTGAGGTACAAATGTGCCTAACATTAAAATACAAACCGCTTGACTTGAAAAAGAGGCCCAAACGTGGCTTGTTATCAGCTCATAGGAGCGTGTGTGCATATCATACTGGATTTAGGTGTCTCTCCTGTCCTTAACACAACATATGCGTTTTGCTCATATTGCTTTCAGGGCACTCAAGGAACACGTGGAATTTCTGGACAACACGGATACCCTGTAAGTGCACTGTAAAAAAATACATATAATAAAAAACATAACCCTGTGCTGTTTGCCCTGTATCATGTTTTGCCCTTGTTTTTGCACTTGTGACGTTGAATTTTTCCATCCTTTACTGTCTGAAGGGTGTTCGTGGACCCGCCGGCCTTCCTGGTCTTCCAGGATTAGATGGCTGTAAAGGATCCAAAGGAGATCCTGGACTCAAGGGCTGTTCAGGAACAAATGGTGCAACCGGACTACGAGTAAGAACAAGAGCGTTCCTTTGGCACACAGGAACCTGTGTGTGTGTGAAATATATATATATATAAAATATTAAACCTGTGATGAAGTCGATTTGCAGCCCCCCACCCCCATACCAATTATCACAATTCAGTATTTGGGCGGCACGGTGGCTGAGTGGTTAGCCTTTCTCTGTGGAGTTTACATGTTCTCCCCGTGTCCGCGTTTCACTGAGTTTCCTCCAGGTACTCCGGTTTCTTCCCACAGTCCAAAGACATGCACATTAGGTGGATTGGCTACCTTAAATTGCCCATTGGTGTGAGTGTGCCAACGTCAGACGGAGCGACACGTCGGTTGAGGGGTTTCCATGGTCGCATCGGATGTCGCAATGCCGAGATGGCTTGTGACGACAGCGGACCGTGCACGGCATGGGACTAACGCTAGGAAGAAGAAGAAGAGTCAGTAAGGGAATTTCAGCTGAATTTGAAATGAAACGTATCTGTACTTTATGTACTTTGTCCAGGGTGTTACACCTTCTGGACGTAGTGCTCCAGTCACAATTAAAAACCCGAACAAACAGGATACATAAACCTAAGGTTAAACCTAGCACATAAAAACCAAAGAAAGACATAAGAACGGGAATGCACAAGGATTCATAAGGTCTAACAGGTGCTTTAAAGCAATCCTCCACCCCGACACTCATTGTTGTTGTATGGCTATATTGGAATATTCTAAAGCGTTTTGTGATTCTGACACTAAGTCATTGGCTGGTGATGGATATTCGTTATGACCGAAGAAAATAATCACTGATGTGAAACAGAAGTGATAATAAGCAGCTTTACCTGCTCCTTAACATCATATTAATGAGAACTCCAACACAGGAGTAGGGGAGAGCTGGGAAAACTAAAGGACTAAAGCGCTGCTGCATTGCTTTCCGGACGGAGCCACGAAGAGAGGACTAAATCCCACTGCACCACTCAGTGCGACATGTCGTCCCACGGCATTGTGGGTAATTTAGGACACTGTGATAATAGAACATGTCGATGAAAGACCGTGAAACTAAAACTCGGGATTGTATTGCTGCTGAAGATCACGGGTTAGCTATAAAGATTTCTACGTACAACGTCTAACTTCAGTTCCGGTGAAAACAATAATATACAAACCACCCGAGGAAATGATACCTTACTTTATAAAGGCAGATCTCAACCAAGGTCGGCTTTATTGAGCACATCATTGGTGCCTTCTAATGCTATTTGAGCTATACTCTATATAATCATTTGTGCTGTGTGTGTGTGTGTGTGTGTGTGTGTGTGTCTGTGTGTGTGTGTGTGTGTGTGTGTGTGTGTGTGTGTGTGCTATCCTAATCACCCACTAGTAAGCATTTTGAAGAGTCCTAAAATATTTTAGAGTGGTTCAAAGCCCAAATCCCTCCAGCTACAGTAAGTCTTTAACAGATTTCCCACTTTCCTGAACCTGGAAATGTCGCATGTTTGATGTTCACAGTTTGAACATCAGGAAATGTGATCAAAACACAGCTCAGATTATTAAAACAAGCAAGATGGTAAGAGCAGTCCCGGTTCACAGGGCACCGTACACATGGCATGCTGCTTTGCTTCGTCCTGCAGGGTTGTCGAGGACTGAAGGGACCCAAAGGAGATCCTGCGTGCAAATATGTAATGATTGCTGGTCGACGTGTGAGTGAAACCCTCATAAATCCTAAACTATGCTAGAAACCTTTTTTGTTCAGGTCTTTGTGAGTAGTAATATTGTTCCTGATTCCTGACCAGGGTTGTGATGGACCTCCGGGTGATCCTGGACCTCGAGTAAGTGCTCCCCAGAATCTTTGGTTCTAATACAATGTACACCACGTAGTTTACTTGTTCATGATGAATTATTCCTCAGCATTAATATGCGGTGAGGTGATGTATTGGAAAGGAAAACGTTCTCAGTGCTCAGTGGGGTTTTTTTGATGCAGATTTTGGTCGTAGTCAGAGATGAGTGAGTGAACACATAGTGAGGAATTCATAACAAAAGGATCGACTCAGGGGAGACATGGCTTATTCTAAAGGACTGGATTTTTCTCTTTTAGGAACGTACAGGAGGTCCTCGGGTTACAACAGTCTCGACGTACGGACGTTTCGCGTTTACGACGCTCGCTCCCTTAAAAACGTAAAAAAAATGGAGACATATGATTGTTTGGGTTTATGGCGTTAGCGTCGTACTTACGGACTACGTGGGCGAACTAGCTGAGTTGTGCAGTGGAAGAATCCGCAGTTACGCAGCGTATGAGTGAGGAAGGTGGAGAAGCTCACTGGAAAAGAAAGCGCAAGTGTTTCATTTGTGTTGCTTTGTTGGGCGAGTTTTCGGTTCTTATCACGGCTCCTAAACGAAAGTCCGAGTCTTCAGATGGTCGCGCTTCGACGAAGAGGAAATCCATCATGATGGAAGTGAACTTTGACGTTGTAAAGAGATCAGAAAAGGGAGAAACAGCCACAGATATCAGAGGTCAGTGTTTCTGTTCCTACAGTGCCGTGTACAGGACAGGATATTTATCTCCTTTAACTTTCTCTGTGCCTTAGTTGTGTTTTTATGTTCTAGATGATGATTGTACACCTGTGTTAGGATCGGGACGGGACTCAGACTAGGGTGTGTTTCCACTTACACCAAAATTCGGGTTCCGTCACTGTTGTAGGAACGGAGCCGTGTCGTGACCCGAGGACCCCCTGTACTTGTAATGTATGCTTGGTCGGCTTATTCTTCAAACCATGTAAACATTCTTTACATGAGACCACATAAAAAAGATTATTTGAACAATTTGACAAAGCAACGCATTGCATTAGAAGCTATTGAATAAACAATTAACTGTCCATGTATGGTGGTAAAAAATAATAATAATGAAATGCTAAATTCTTGGAGGTGATGGATCAACGCTGTTTTGTAAGCTGCTGATTAAGAGGCTGGAAGCCAGATTTAAATTAAGATTAATTTAAGCCAAGTTTGTCTCTTATATTGCCGTAGTTATGAAGACAAACCGCACTTCACCGTTTCCTTCTTCAGCGCGTATTTTCTGTCCATGACTTTTTGTTAAGCTTAAAATATTGGAGGAAAGCCCAGTGCTCTAGACGTTAGTAAAGAAAGATTTTGGAGACTTGAACTGAATTTGGCAACCTCGGTCTCATGAACATGTAGCTAACGTTCACAATGAAGCCATAAAATTGACATAAGCAGCTGCATAACCCGACCAAAATTATAACCCTGCATAAAAAATCAGGCATCAGCTCTGAATATGGTACATTTTAAGAATAAATATTGTTAAATATTGTTTGTGTGTGTGTGTGTGTGTGTGTGTGTGTGTGTGTGTGTGTGTGTGTGTGTGTGTGTGTGTGTGTGTGTGTGACATAGGGACTTCCTGGACCTTGTGGCAAACAAGGTGCACAGGGGAAGCCTGGAGAGCCTGGATTATCGGTATGCCATCGGCTCTGAGTCCCTGTTTATTTTCACTTAAATAATTCTAATAGTGAATTCAAATTCTAGATCTTTGTGCATTTTCTCCATTTACAAAAGTCATTTTCAGTGTGTATATATATATATATACTGTATATATAAATAGCTAGTGGAGCCTGATGAAAAAGATGTCACTTAGATTTATTTTAGATTCTCCTATCTTATAATATCTTTGAAATAAAGATTGGTTCTCACTTCTGTTTCATGGTTAGTCATTTCAGCCATTAAATGATATTAAATCTGGATTTGGAGCTTATGGATAACTTACTGGTTAATGTTAAAAGAACATTAACATGTCCAAGTGTCGTATACCCCCCCCCCCCAGGGTGGAAATGGTGCTCGAGGTTTTCACGGTCCTCCAGTAAGTTATATGCACATCCTAAACTTGTGTCTTCTTCTAATTAAACCGTTTATTTACCAGAAGTAATGTGTAATTCACAGCGTTCCTATTTTTCCTCATAGGGAGACAGAGGAAGACCAATTGTTGGTGAAAGTGGAGAAGAGGTGGGTTTCGTGTGTGTGTGTGTGTGTGTGTGTGTGTGTGTGTGTGATGGGCAGAGTGAGTGTGTAAATGCCTCTGTTCAATTTTGAAGGGCGATCCAGGTCCAGAGGGCACACCCGGTCCCTCAGAAATAGTTGAACCACCAGCCGAATATTTCCCCAAAGGATACAAGGTAAGATAATTAGCCCAATCAGAGCACTTGTGTAACAACGTGAAGTTATAAGGTTTATCTCACATTTTGACCCAAGGTGACTAAGAATTGAGACAGGATACAACTGGGCATTTGAGGGTTAAGGGCCTCGTTCTTGGGCCCAGCAGGGGCAGCAGGCTCGCCTGCACCTTCTGAGCAGTAACCCGGTGCTTTACTCACTGATCTACTAACGCATTGTAAGATCTTACTTTTGCCAGCCTGAGTCATCCAGCTGGTCTATCTTGGCCAGTGTTTGTGTTCCTGTGCAGTCCCCTTGCACCACATTGAGGAAAATATCCATGCGCAAGAAGAGAACCCAGTTTGGTTCTGTAAAACATCACCATAGTATCGTCTGTCCTCAGTGGTACGTTTAACCTCTTTAGTGATTAATGGAAATGTCTCAGCTTCAGCCACACATATTTCATTTTGAGGACATGCTGATGTGCTGATATCCAGCTTCGTTCTTTCATCATCCTGACAATTGTTTGCTCCTCTCACTTGGAGATGAGACAGTTTGCATCGTAGGCAAGTATCCAGACAGGGAAGTACATACAGACTGTGGGGTTGCAGGGGCTCTATGGAGACTCGCGCACAGTTTGTTAGCACCCTGGGTGCCAAAACTAACTCAAAAGAAATGACTCGGGGAAGTCACTCCAGTCATGTGGAAGTATGGAAATTGTTTATATTCCAACTAGGTGGATTTCTCTTCCTTCTTGGGAAAAAACTGCCCAGGTGCATCGTGTAGAATATCGATTGCCGGAGTGACTGCACTCCCACAGTCAGTATAATCAGTTGGCTTGGCGTGGTGGAGAGGTGGATTTTACACCGCTGTGGGGTGGAGTGCTGTGGGGTGAGGTGTTCCACACTGGTCAAATTAGAAAGCATGAACAGCCTGCTCAGTGGGCAGGGCTCTGACGCTAATGCTTGAACTGCAGATGGCTAATCAGCCCAACTTTGACCGCATAGTTTCACACCTGGCACTTCTGGTGAATTGTCCTTTGACAGTTTTGCGAGTCTTTGTCCTGACTCGAACACTCTTTTTGTTCTGGTCTTCTGCTTTGGTACCAGGGTCACACATGCTGCCTCCTGCCTAACTCCTTACACCTGCTGGCGTGGTCCTTGAAACTGACTTCTTTGCAAATCTGTCAAATATCGCGTGCTTAGATCGCGTTTCAAGCAAAGACAAATGATCATCCAGTGTCTCCTGAACCTAAGCTACCTCATGAGTAAGCTCCAGCCAACTCTGCGCTTCACTGCACTGCTGCTTTGGCACTAACAGGTCTTGCATTTGCCCAGTGTTTGCCCCTGCGTGACGTACAGTATGTCCCAAGGGCAGGAAGGCCACTCATGCTCTCCTGTCTACAGGGCTGAGCAGTAGTATGGATGAAACTGAAACGATTTCTTATATTATTTGATATGTAAATACTGTATAACATATTATTCACACATAAAAGCATAAAAACAGCAATGGAATATAGGTAATAATTCAGTAATAATACAATAACTTTAGAAAGACAAGAAGACAGGTGGATTAATGGATGATTTTGCTATTTTAGGGGGCAAAAGGAGGACATGGAGTCTGTGGACTGCCTGGATGTAACGTAAGTGTGTGTGTGTGTGTGTGTGTGTGTGTGTGTGTGTGTGTGTGTGTGTGTGTGTGTGTGTGTGTGTGTGTGTGTTGATCACCCTGTCTGTTTACATTAGCCATTTCTTTTGTGTCTATGATTAATTCATTTTTGCGGTGAAAAACAATAAGGTTCCAAACTTTGGTGCTTGGACCCCTGATTGTATGAGGCTGGACACGTAAAATAATTTTTCCATTTGTGCATTGTGTATAACACTCGTGCTATAATTTGCTGTAAGCATCCTGAACCCTAGCATACTTCATCGGATGGTTAGAGTCAATGGAGGACACAAAGATTCCAGGTTCAGAATTGCATGGTTTTTGGACGTGTGACATTTGAGCTCTCAGAGCGGCGATCTGTGACTGACAAGTAACTAGACAGTGCTGCTTAATTAAAGAAAAAAAGGCTTTAACTCTGGGCAGTTATTTATAATAATCTGAATGGGCTTCCAAGAAATGAAGTAAAGCCTCCAGACGGAAACCTCCCCAAGGCTGGATACTAAGTGTGGAACTTTCCTCACTTACCACCTGACGCAAGGAACTCACAAGGTGCCGTTCTGAGCGATTTCATGCGCTGGTGATTGACGTTTCCGTCTGTTCGCCAGGGAACCATCGGACCTTTGGGGGAAACAGGAGACAAAGGCGATACAGGTTGTCCAGGACCTTCGGTGAGTGTGAATATTTATAACGCTCAACAGTCAAACTATAAGTTAGCCTTACAACACGTCATGCAGTGAAATTCTTCCAGTAGATCTCTGTGTATTATGGCTGCACGGGTTTATAATATTTTATATAGCTCACAGTGTATGATGACAATTGTGACTTAGTTGCGTACTTGGCTTTACTGGACGGCTTTACTGACTTCACACTGCAACTTGTTCAAAGGGGGAATGTGGATATCCTGGACATTCTGGCAAACAAGGAAAGCAGGTACAGTGCAGTGTGTGTGTGTGTGTGTGTGTGTGTGTGTGTGTGTGTGTGTGTGTGAGAGAGAGAGTATTTACAGTGAGTTCATTGTTGATGTATGTTATATCTATTCTCCTAATTCTTCCAGGGTGAACCAGGGAACCCTGGACTCCCAGGTCAAAGTGGTAACCCAGGACCAAAGGTTCTTCCCCCACCTTTCTATTATCCAGATTAATATAATTCAGATTTTATTCAATATTGACAGCAGTATGAATGAGAAGATAAGCAATGAAATAAAAATGATGCAGTATATTATGGACACACTACCCTACTAAAATAGTGTATTGGGGCAGTGGTAGCTCAGGGGGTTAAGATGTTGGGCTACTGATTGGAAGGTTGGGAGTTCAAATCCAAGCACCACCAAGCTGCCACTGCTGGGTCCTTGAGCAAGGCCCTTAACCTGTAAATGCTCAGTTGTATAAATAAAAAATAAATAAATAAATAAATGTAAGTCGCTCTGGATAAGAGCGTCTGCCAAATGACAATAATGTAATGTAATGTAATATTTGTGAATGTCTGACAGGGAATCTTGGGTGATCCTGGTCTACAAGGGAACACAACGTATTACTCGTATCTAGCAGGTAATACCACCAACATCCATGTCTTCCAGTTTGTGTTGTTTTTTTGTGCAGCGGTACATGGACTAATGGCTAATCTTATTTGAAGTACTGTTCTACTTCAGCCTTTTCTAGCAAGGGATTCATGATGTAGAGCGTTTCCAGAGCTGATGACGAGCCATCCACTTTGGGCTCATGGCATAATGGCATGCCAATCAGTGTTTCTAGAAGATAAAACACTATTTAAAACAATAAATAAAAAACAATAAAACAATATTTAACACAAGACAATGTGTTAAATATTGGTATTTTCAAGGACTCATCTGAAAATGGTGTACAGAAATGGAGTATAGAGCACAGTCAAGCATCATCATGGCTGAAAATTATTAGAAGGTATTGCAATGACTTGACCGTATGAACAAACCTGTCGTGATGATGCCAAAAATTGGGATTGCATTTTGTTGTTTGTTTTTAAAACTGCTCCCGGTCAGAATAACCCCGTTCACCAATGTGTTAAAGTACTGAAATGCATCCTTATAGTCATAAATTGTATCTTTTATCTTTGGATGATTGAGTAGATGATAATACTTTGGTGCTGTAGGTAGTATTGGTGAGCGTGGACCTCCTGGACCCACTGGTATCAAAGGAGACATGGGACAGATAGGCGTGCCAGGCCCTCCTGGTCCATCAGGACAAAATATCCCCGGTGTGTATATACCTGAGAAACAATGGCGTCGTTTTGAGAGCTAAGTTCACATAGTCGACAGCTAAAACTAAAGCTGTAGCCGCAGTTGCTGATCCATAATTCTGATTTTGGTATTGGTTGAGTGCTAGAAAAGTTCTTATGTGTCAGCTTTATTTTCTAAAATCATTTTGTCTGCCAGGCCCCGATGGCAGCCCAGGGGTGATGGGTAATATAGGCCTTCAAGGTGAGAAAGGAGACCCAGGGCAGAGAGGAACGGATCAGATCCCAGGGGAACCTGGGAAACCAGGGCTCCAAGGGCCAAAAGGGGTTCAAGGAGCTCCTGGGCTCCATGGTAGGTGTGCATGGAGTGCCCTTCTGTTCGTCTGTCTTTCATCCTGACTATTGTGCACATATGCATATTTAATATTCTCTGGTTTGGGATATATTTGTATTAATTCAGAATTCTTTCAAAATCCCATCTTAAGCTTTCTTCAACCCTTATCTCATTGTGCGTTCACATTGTGGACTAGATTCTGCATTTTCATTATTTAAACGAATAATTTGGTGACTTGACGTGGGGCTCTCCAGGTGTTGTAGTCCTTCCAATGCTTTTCTGCTCACCACACTTATGATGAAGAGTTACTGGAGTCACTCTTGCAATTTTGGCCTTTCGGTCCACTTCAGTCCAATCCAGCTGCCACATCACATTATCCTAAATGCACAGCACCCAATTTCCAGCTCTGATCTCTTAGATTCAACTCAATATTGAATATAAAGCTAACAGATCAATTAGATTTTAGAGTTGGAGAAAATCCCAGTAAAAACAGTTAATTTCAGACAGATTTTCTTTCCATGCCAAGCGCCTGAAACCTGTGCTTAGAGGAAGAACACAAGTGCATGAACTCAGGATGAAGTTTATTAGGGGATCATAAGCAGAATTCAGAGCAGGTGTCAGAGCAAAGGGCAGACAATTTCTGAAATATGAATGAAAATCTTGACACAGTAGAAATAACGCAAACTAGTCAAGAACCAAACACAGAAGAGACAAACTCTCGCTGCAGCTGGCTAATGACAGGACGGGGTGGACACAGGACTAGAACCGAAAGGCTCATAGCTTAATATCAACATATCACGTTTGGTATGAGAGGTGGCATATAAATACTTAAACCATCACTAGTTTCTTCCAAACTATAATTCTGACTTCTAATGTTTTAATGTTTTCCCATCTGTCCTTACGCTCCCATTCAAGGTTTATTACAGTTCTCTCATTATTGGCTTTTCAATAATTGGAAACTGTATTCAGTCAAATCCATAAATCTTTGTATTTAAAGAGTTACTCATGATTCATAAATCTGACACATAACAGGTGAGCACAATCAGGCAACAAACCAACGACAGGACGAGGGTCAAACAGGACCAAACAAAACAAATAATAGGAAAGCTGGGAACTGGAGCGAGCGCTGTTAGGTGGATTTTGTGATGGAATTCAACTTAATATATGTGTCTGTGTGTGTGCGTGTGTGTGTGTGTGTGTGTGTGTGCGTGCGTGTGTGTGTGTGTGCGCACGCGCGTGTGTGTGTGTGATGCAGGAGACTATTGTGTCATTGGAGAAAGAGGAAATGCTGGTCTCAAAGGAGATCCAGGTCTACCTGGTCCAGGAGGATTTCGTGGAAGGAAAGGTGATGCAACCACAACCTTCTCTTAAGCAGAGATGGGACTATTTTGGGCGATTTATAGTTTATAGGAACACCACGAATCCGTCTCATCAACACGCTTGGAGAGCAACAGAATCCAGAGAATGGCAATATGCAATTAGGATACAAACAAAATAAGTGACTGTATTCCGTTAAAGTTATGAAAACAAATCCTTGATTTACATTTAGTAAAAACTGTGATTATTTACAGGATTACAATTTTAAAATGCATAAGGTCTGCAACCACTAATCAACAAAATCGATAAAAAGCAATAAAACCTGAGTTGCCAGTTAACTTCATCATTAGTTGAATTGCGTTATGAGACAGACGTACGCATAAACACACATTAGAGTGAAATGGTGGAGCAGAAACCTCAGCAGGACGTCCTGTACGGTGCGAAACTGTCTACAGTACACGACCCTGCTGGTCTCATGGCGTAACCTGTGTTTAATGTGAGGATATTAACAGTGTGGGAATGGGACGAAGCGCAGGAGCCTGATGTTCCTGCTTGAACCTCCACAACAGCTTTGTTATGTTTTGTTAGGCATTGAGTAGCGAAGCTGTTTGATTCAGTTCGCTTGTAAAAAGTTAATCCATCCTATTTTTTCTGATAAAGATAAATTATTTTTAAAAAAAATGATTTATCAGCATTGTGCATTATGTATTCTTTTTTTTTTTGCATTGCGTATTCTTAGCATGCACAATATACTGTATGTATTTTTTGTGTCAAGTCATCATGTCTTCTTCCTGCTTTCGGTTCACATCGACGTCGATCCCAAAAAGAGTCGATTCACTAATCTCAGGCATTGAAAACTAAGAATGTAAGTCTCTATAGTGTCATACGTGTTTCTAGGACTTGTCTTGCTGATTAATGAATAGTATCATATTTATGGATTTGATTTTGGCCTTTAATTGTATTCCACATTTTTTTTTCAGTGTACACTAACCCCCAACCCCCAACGCTACGTGTTCTTTGTCTCTTGTGTAAATATGATCTACACTGTACTGTATTTTATACATTATTCATATTTTACTCCATTTTATTTCATGTTTATATTTTATAATACCGGGGAAATCCGCAAAAGAAATTTGAGATATTCTAAATAAAAATCCGCGAATAGCCGGGGACGCGGAATGTGAACCGTGATATAGCGGGGGATTAGTGTAGTTAAAACCCAAAACTTCAATTCCAGCATGCTTTATTGTGTGTACATCAAAGTGCCAGACAGTGGCGCTGGACTTAATACTGCTCCTCAATATTGCACAAGAAACATGGGCGTAAGTTCCAGGGTCTTAGTTGTACACAACAGAGATACATGCCTCTTTTTTGCAAACAAATTCCTAGTATAAGTCTGTTATTACATCTGAGGTCTGCTAACTAGTATGAATTTCGAAATCCAATCCTCAGTACTGAGGCATTATCTGGATTTAAAAGGTGACCCATAATAACTGAGCGAATTCCCTTTCACGTGGTTGCTTTTTTACTGATGTTTTTTTTTCCTTTGAACGTTTTTAATTTAAAGATCAAGCTAACTTTCAAGTATCTATCTGAGTTTATTTTTTTTTAACCTTGCTTTCAAAGATAAACAGATATCAATATAGGATTTCCATGTTGGTTGGCACTGTTAACAAATGTTTTAAATCTGATTATTTTGGTGTGTCATTTGTGGTTTTACAGGTGAAATCGGTGACTGCGCTTGTGAGGCCAGTCCAAATATTTACGGTGTTAAGGGTTTGCCAGGTGAACCTGGAGAACCAGGTGTTCTAGGACTGCAGGGGCTTCCTGGTGTACGAGGTGAAACGGGTCGTAATGGAGATCCTGGGCAACAAGGAGCTTATGTAAGTAAACAATCCTCCAAAAAAAAATCACTAAAACTCTGAAAAGAGTGAATATTCCAAAACATTTAATTAGTAATTGGGATTATACCGCAGAGGTGGTGAATTCTTGAATCTGATTGGTCAGAAGGTGTGAATAATTTAAATCACAAATTGATATTAACGTTCATAAGGATCTAATGCTCTAGTCCTAATAATAAACAGACTTAAACATTCACTTAATTCATTAATTAACTTATTTATTTATTTATTTATTAGTTACATAATTCAAGCAAGCAGGGAAAATATCAAAAATTTGCCCAAATCCCAGGTTCGTCTAAGACTTCTGTTAGGGGGGATGACTGTGAAACATTGGATAATAAACATTTAGATGTGAATTCCGTACAAGCTGATTTACATATTTTTATCACGCTACGAGCATGCCACTGTCAGCTTGTACTCTTTCATGTATGTTATTGGTCAATGTTGTGCGTTTCACAGGGTTTTCCAGGGTTTCCAGGTAACAGGGGGATAAAAGGAGAAAAGGGAGACCTGTTTGTGATGAACATCAAGGGTGAGACATGTATCACAGTGTTGGTGCAGTGTTCTGAACATCCTTTCAGATGAAGAATTTTAATGTTCACATTTACTTTAAGGTCACAAGGGACAGATCGGCACACCAGGGCTTGACGGTTTCCCGGGAAACAATGGCAGGAGAGGAAATTGTGGGAATCCTGGGCCTGCAGGTGATTGTGGTTCAGAGGTTAGTGATCTAAAAGGTGAAAGTAGTAAAAGTTTTTTTTGCAGTGAGTATAGCACAGTTGATGATGCACTGAAAAAGTTGTTCTTTTATTTTTTTTAGCCCAAATTGGTGACATTTACTAAATTAATTAATTAATTAATTGCGAGATTGATGGATAGATGGATGGATTGCTGATATACCTTGGGAGAAGAATTATGACTAGATGGTTCAATGATTTCTCTATATCTAATGAAATATGCTTGTGGTAGCGATTCTTCTTCATACTGATCGACAATTCTTCCTTTTTGAAGGGTGACAGTTTTACAGGTTTTCCTGGTGATAGAGGTTATCCAGGAAACAGGGGCTGCAAAGGACCAAGAGGTCCCTGTGGACCACAAGGCCCAGGTATTCCTGGGCCAGTAGGTCATCGAGGACGAGAAGGTGACCAGGGACCACCAGGACAGAGAGGAACTGTTGGGCGTAAGGGAATCAAAGGTAAAATCCAAAGCTCATCCAAAGTACATAGTGCTGGTTTAATTAGAGATTTTGGACAATATGACATGTTGGTTATTTTCTAAGCGTGAGCAAGGCATCATCTTAATTCATCTTCAGTAACCACATTACTCCAATAATTGTCGATGGGAGAATTCAGCACTGGCACCATTTACACACCTTCACAAACTCATACTTATGAGTGGGAGGAAGTTGGAGGAAACCTGGAGCACATGTGAGACATCACATGGATACCTCTGTCTCAGAATCTAACTCAGGACTCTGGAGCTGTGAGGCAGCAAAGCTCACCCAGGAGTGTCATCACGGGTATAAAAAAGACCAGCCAACAATTATCCAATCTTCAAATGTCCAGGTTCTGGGAGCATGCACCCACTGTAGCCCCAAACAGAATTGGAACCCGCCTCAAGGTCCAAAGTGTTGGTCATTCTGAGATGCTTTCCTGTTCATCGTGGTTGCAAAGGGTGGTTTTTTGAAGTTACTGCCACTTACTAGATGTTCTTTGATTTTTGCACCATACTGAATAAACTGAAGAGACGGCCATATGTGGGAATCCCAGGAGATCCCTGCAAACCAGCACATCAGGCACCAGCAACCACGCCAGAGAACACTGTTATGTTGATAGGTTTTTTCCCCAATTCTGATATTTAACATGAACTATAGGTGAAGGTGAGAGTAGCTCATCAATCTAATATCTATGTGGGGGGTGTATATACTTTGCAAAAAATTATATATAAAGTCAAAAATGGAAAATATGTGATGGTATAAATCTGTCCAAGGTCATTGACCAGGAAAGGAAGGCATTCAGAAGTCAAGGGAGCAAACACTATAAAATGTGGAAACACTGAATACGTATTGAGGCACTGTATGCTGAGTTGTCTTTGCTTTCTGTCTAGGAGATACGCAACCCTGTATACCTGGAAATCCTGGAGTTCGTGGACCAAAGGGAGAGTGTGGTGACCAAGGTAGTTGTTACAGCAAAAAAGGAACAAATAAATGAATCACTTGATGGATTCATTAATAAATAAAGGGATGAAGGAAATCGTATGAAAGTGCAAAAAAGTGCAAAGAAAATTCGAGATACCTTTTACCTTTTTGCAAGGTAACATTTTACTGTAAGACTTGTACGCTCTTTTCAGGTTGCTCAGGAGAACAGGGTACTCCAGGGCCTTGTGGGGATAATGGAATTGACGGACCTAAGGGAGAGAAAGGAAACTTCGGATGTCATGGTCCTGGTGGCCCTGAAGGTAGCACCTACATTAAAGCTAGAGAGTCTATCTGTATTCACCAACAAAAAAACAATATCGGGAATGGTCTGCCAAGCACAACTGCCCAGCCAAGACTGACACTGTGGTCACCACTGAAGGCTAGAGTACACATAACACATAATATATGGATAAAGATGAACTATATTCTCAAACTCTACCCCTACAGTCTAAAGTCACCTAAAATCTTGCCATATTATGAGTGGACAATTTAATAATGTCTTGTTTCTCTTTATCAGGGTTATGTGGATCTCAGGGGGATCCGGGAGACCTTGGACCCGACGGCAAGAGTTTGAGTGGGGCACCAGGGACACCTGGGCTTCCTGGACCTGCTGGATTAAAAGGAGGCAATGGAGATTCATTGGTAGGAGATCGAGGACCAGTGGGCCCTTGTGGGGTCAGTGGCTCTCGAGGAGCTAAAGGAGTCCCTGGACCTGCAGGGTCACTTGGCAGCGAAGGTAAACCTAAGAAACGCAAACAGTATTGGCATTAGTCAAAATAAAAAATAAATCTGAGAAGGAGAAATATAAACACATGTTGCTCTACATACAAGTCTTTGTATATTTGTTGCTTAGGTCTTTGGGTTACTGTGTGGTTTGTGCCTCTACAGGTTGTCCTGGTGTTCCTGGAGCTCGAGGTAGGAAAGGAGAGCCAGGAACAAATGGACAGACTGGAGGAGATGGGTCTGCTGGACCATGTCCAGTAGAGTGTGAGTGTGGAGCTATGGGCAACCCAGGACTCCCAGGAGATCAAGGCTGTGATGGAAATCCAGGTGAAGCTATGTGCAACATCCTTTAGTCCAGTGGTATTCAACTAAAATTTAAAGAGGTCCAGTTAGAGAAAATTTCTTGAAGCAAAGGTCCGGAAGATCATAATATCAAACTAATTAGTGTGATATATATTTAAGTAGCCTAGTATAACCTTCTGTTTTGGCTGTAGGTCCGGGTCCGTATGGGGCCGCCTGTTAGTGACCTCTGCTTAGTCCATACGATGAATAGTATAGGCCAAGTGACGATAAAGGAGTGTCCTAGGAACCTTTGTCGTCAAGTGGAGATGAGCAATATTGTATAGGTGGGAAAAAAATTCTGGAAAGGGAGGGTGTCAGTTGTGCTGACAAAAAATATGAGTATCATCAGCATAGGGTAGTGCCAATGCTGCAGCATTGATCCCTGAGGAACACCCTGAGCTACTCTAGCTGTGACAGATGGAGAATGGTTCAAGAGCAACCTGCTACCAAAAGGGTAAAAGAACAGCTTTGTAAACAGGAATATGTTCACTTCTGCACTTGCAGTGATCCTGATTATTAAAAAAAATCCATTTGAAATTTTTATTTAAGACATCAGATGAAAGATCTTTTGCAACACTTTTGCAAGTGGTTAGCACTGTGGCCTCATAGCAAGAAGGTCCTGGGTTCGAGCCCTGGGGTCGACCTGGGCGCCTTTCTGTGTGAAGTTTGCATGTTCTCCCCGTGTCCGTGTGGGTTTCCTCTGGGTACTCCGGTTTCCTCCCACAG
>JAQMCW010152829.1:0-12469 GCA_030068335.1 Chrysichthys cranchii | reverse complement strand
AATTTGAAATGTGCTCATTTAGTGGATAAAGGTGTACAATTTCCCAGTTTGAACATTTGTTATGTTATCTGTGTTCTATTGTGAGTAAAATATTGGCTCATGTGATTTGAAAGTCTTTTAGTTTTCATTTTATTCAAGTATAAAGAACATCCAAACTTTTCTGGAATTTGGGTTGCGCACACACACACACACACACACACGCGCGCACACACACACGCGCGCACACACGCGCGCACACACGCGCACACACACGCGCACACACACGCGCACACACGCGCGCACACACGCGCGCACACACACACGCGCGCACACACGCGCACGCACGCACGCACGCGCACACGCACGCACACACACCCGCGCATACCTACCTTGATTAGCTTGTGCTGCTAATCTGCTAGCAAAGCTAATACGACACATTTAATGAAATGTTTATCAATCAAAGCAAAGGAAATTGTACACTGTATTAAATTGTGTGCTTTATGCTATACATTTTGTATACTACACTTTCTCATCTGAATTAAAACTGCTACACGCCACTAGCGCCAACAGCTCACTCCACATCAACAAGAGACAAATAAAGCGACACAAGTGACTTACCGCTGGCTAGTTTGAGCGCTGATTGCAAGTCTATGTTAAGGGTGGGTAATATGAGGAAAATATCATAACATGATACTTTACACTAAACATTTCTACAATATACAAGTTTGCTAACCAACTGGCAGCGAAACAGTGATCGTACACTGAGAAAAAAACAACAACGATGGCTACAAAAAAACATTCATTTTAAAAAACAGATGTTACAATTCTAAAGTTCAAATCTCCTATTCAGAATTTGTCCTGGGTATTGAAAGGATGTTAGAAAACGTTAGCACAAAATCTGTGATGAATCAGAAAAGTGACAACTCCACACAATACTGAGATTGTATCGTCCTTCTGCTAAGACTTAGTCTGCTGCTTAAGGGTTGCGGAGGGAAGCTGGGGCCAATCCCAACTGACTTCAGGTGAGAGATGAGATACACCCTGGGCAGGTCGCCAATCCACCTCTGTGCATGTCTTTGGGCTGTGGGAGGAAACCGGCGTGCCCAGAGGAAACCCACACAGACACGGGGAGAACGTGCAAACCCCTGGGATTGAACCCAGGATCTTCTCGCTGTGAGACGACAGTGCTAACCCCCGCCCCTCTGGGTCTAGATTCATCCTTACTAAATCTCATCACATTTCTTTTGAACTCTCTGTAATTTTTAGGTTTTGTCAAGACCTGTTTCAAATCATTCCCATAAGCCTAAGAGTTCCCTTACCATCACTAAAAGAAATTTTTTTTTTTGTGCTTTATTTTCATGTTTCTTTGAATCGTCTGAAATCCACATTATTTGGACAGATGTGAATTTCCAGAAAAGCTCTCAGATTTCACGAAAACACTCGAGCTGTTGCACTCGCATGAGGTGGTTTTTCAGCCGAACCGATTAAGCAAGATTTCACTAAATTTATACTCAAACACTTTTTCTGCATTTAAGTCACATGATATGAAGAGAGAATGGAAAATTTCTGAAAGATGGATGCTTTGACATCACTTGGCGGAAACATGGACCAATCGCACATTTTGATTGCTGAAATTTTTACAATAATCGCTTCAGTTTACCACAAAACGGAAACGCGGCTACTGTCTCGTGCCTGTGGATCTCCGCTTAGCTTGCATAAACCGGTGCAAGCCTTTTATACAGAAATCTTATTCCACACAACCTGACATGTACACCGTCACTGTGTGACTTTTGGCCCTGACGCTATTCACACAGCTGTCAAACACCGCTCCTGAACTTTCTCTTACAGTCTGTAACTTTATTACCTCAGGGGCAATACACACTTATCAACAGAGTCACTCCACACCAAACATTTCACACACGCCACTTTTACAGCTTGGACTGACTGTTCGGACACTTTATTTCACTGTTGCTTTTCATAGTCTATTTATAAATGCTACATAACGGACGGATGGACGGACGGACGGACGGATGGATGACAACACGGCTTGTGCTGTAATCGGAAAATAATCAACGATGGGGTCATGGGATGAATTTAGCAGTCCTTTGTTCCTCTTACATCACAGCAATTTGCCACCATGAACAATTCCCACCAAAAATCATGCGTTTTATCCATTTATAGTTACATTTACCTCTGGGGTTCCTTTTAGATTCCTGTTAACGGCTACATTATTCTCGTTGCCTCGCCAGCCTGCCATTTTTTCCCCTTTCCATTTCCCATGTCAGAAAACTGACACTAGAGACTCCTTCCACTCGCGCTCACTACATTGCAGTACCTGCTGTATCCTGATCTCAGGAATGTGAGGTGGGAATATACCCTGAATAGGACGCCCCATTATCTCGGTGCACCGTGTACACACGGATTCACAGCTAGCCAATTTTAACCAATCCACCTCCTGGCATGTTTCTGAGAGGTAGGAAGAAACTGGAGAATGTAGAGGAAACCCTTACGGACAGTGCAAGGCTCAACACTACACTACTTGCTGCTCCGCCGTGTTGGCCAAACCCCATCAAAAAAAGTCACCTTACAGAAAACTTCCCCAATTCTTTTCAAGCTGTTGCTATAGAAATGTGTTACGATGAGCACATCCTGGAACTGCTGTTATAGGACTTTACTCAACACCTCCTGACCAATCAGATTAGAGAACTCGACAGCGCTGTCTTACACTAGTTTGCACAAATAAAAGCTTGGGTCAGTGTTCATGTCAAGGTGAAGGGCCTTCATCAGCAATACAGTGGTCACGCCTTCTCCTACGGCTTTATCTGTAAACCTCTTACAGGGTGATATGCTCCTGTCACCTGTTGAACAGGAATTAGGACTGAGGGGAAAAACGGGGAAACCTTTTTTTTTTCTTTCATCAACATAAATCATGCATATCGCTTAGAGGAAGGAGTGTTTGACTGTATATTCTCTGCACTTTATCTGATTGCATTTTGAAATCCTCTTCTTCTTCTTCTTCCTCCTAGCGTTAGTCCTGCGCCGCTGTTGTCGCAAGCCATCTTGGCACCGTGACATGTGATGCGACCATGGAAACACCCCAACCGACGTGTTGCTCCGTCTGACGTTGGCACACTCACACCAGTGGGCAATTTAGGGTAGCCAATCTGCCTAAAATCCACCTAATATGCATGTCTTTGGACTGTGGAAGGAAACCAGAGTACCCAGAGGAAACCCACGCGGACCACATGCAAACTCCACACAGAAAGGCACCCAGAACGGTGCACCTAGTCAGCGGCAGTTCGAGCCGAACCCGGGGCTCGAACCCAGGACCTTCTCGCTGTGAGGCGACGGTGCTAACCACTTAGCCACCGAAATCCTAATTTTTAATATTAAACAGAGCTATACTGTGGAAACTGACACTGTTGGTGCCCCTGAGCCCGATCCAGCCTCAGATTCCCCAGTCTCAGCTCACAGACGTCGAGCCTGATTTGGTCATCTTCTGTTACTGTAGCCATCTTGTCAGGTCGAACCAGTCTGGCTGTTCTCCTCGGACCTCTGGCGTTAACCCCCGGCACTGCCGCTGACTAGGTGCACCGTTCTGTGTGAACTGTAGTGCCTGTTGGGTGTTAAAAATCCCATCAGATCAGCAGTTTCTCAAACTACGTATCCAAAATAGTCTGTCTGGCCCCAACAGCACGCCAAACTCACCGAGATCGCATTACTCCCCAATCTGGTATTGAGTTGAATGTGAACTGAAGCTTTTGATCTGTTTCTGCATGATTTTACGCAATGTGCTGCTCCCGCCACGGGCCTGGCTTCAGCGGTACATGGTTAAGGTTAAATTTAAGGTTTTTTTAAGTCATTTTTTTTTACACTTTGGATTTGGAGTAATATACAATTAACGATTTATATAGCTTTTCTCAAAAACCCAAAACATTCAAGAACCTACTTCATGCACTACGGCGTGACCTGCCGTCCTGTCCTACATTCAGGACGCTGAATAACCGCCTGTCTCACAAGCAATTATCTGAACAATAGCATCAAAATATCCAACCATGCCCGGCTGAACTCTTAAAGGCGCTTTAAACAGACTGCAGTATCAGTCTTATTTCAGATCGCGTGGTCCTTCTGCTTCTCTTAAATGCTGATAAACATGCAAAGGACACAGGGAGACCTTGGGCTGATCTTTGCTTCCAGCTGATATAAGGAAAATAATTTTGGGGCTGGATAGCATGCACACACCTAGCATAAACAGGAGCTGGGGGGAATTAAAGGTCTCTACCAGCTCCGGTCATCATTTTCAACCAGACCGCAATGCGATGAGGAGCTCACTAAATCAGCAGCTCTACAAACATCTGTGCATTTCACCGCAAACGTCCCCATCCAACACAAAATTAGAATATTTTAGTGACGTCTCCAACTCTCCACCTTCACACACTACTACTGAGCTGAATGGTAACATTTAAGCAAAAGGTTTTAATGGTTCTCATTAATAAGAAATATCGAGTAGTAGACACTTCGGATACAAAATGGCGAAGTTTTGTTTCCTCTGTCAAACAGTTTGACCAAAGCAGCCACACCTGGACAGAGTATTGCGTAAATAAATAAAAGTAGCAACGGTTCCAATGTAACGGACTATTGTGAGATTTGGTATTTTATGTCGCGAGCACAGACAAGTGGAGTAACAGCAAAACAATAGTAAGATAATCTGAGCTGAGCTCATAGCAAAGAAAGGTTCGAATCACTTCAGCGATATGGAATTGGTAAAGGTTTGCAAAGTCCGATGAGCAACTTTACGTAAAACGTCCTTAGCTGCGATTCACTGCTCGGAATGACATCATTTTTCACCTCGGCTGGTTTGACGTCCCCTCATTCGCATTTTGTTAGCAACAAGCTAGGAGGCTAACTCAGATGAGTGAGGCATGTTTTCTTTTTCTTTCCGCGGATTGTATAGTCAAGCGTTTTAGATTTAGGAAACAAAAATATCTGAATGCTGATTAATCTAAAGCTAATACAGCAGGTCCTTGGATTACGACGTTCTCGACCTACGGCGTTGGCGTTTCGTGGTTACGTCGGTCACCATCTCCCATAAATTTATTAAGGAAGACTGGTTCCTTACCTACCTAGTTGGAGATCCGGGTGCTGTAGTAGGCCGTTTGAACATTATACACGTGAAAGGATCTGCTCCTTTGAATTCACCTGTGACTACAAAGCAACGCAGTGGTCTCATTATTGAGACTGAAAGATTATTAATGCTTTGGCTGGAACACCAGCATCGATGGCGTATCCCAGTGAGCCTTATGTTGATTAATTTTACCACTGTGTTCGCGTAGGTGAATGACATAGGTATCATAGGTACTTATGTACAGAGCATGTATGCGAGTCCCGACTTACGGCGAAAATCGCATCACGTCACTCCGTAGGAATGACGACGTAAGTCGAGGACCCCCGGTACATGTGTATGTACTGTATAACTCATTTAAAGGGAAGAAGTTTTACTCCATAAACGGGAAGGATCTCGGACTTGAGAAGTTCCCTGCTCAGGTAAGCACCAACTGCTGGGGCGTTTCATGTCATGGAAGACATTTACTCTGGAGAAAGAATCAGGTCCCGGGTCGGGTTTTCCCCTGACGCGTTAACTGGTTTCATATCTGAAGGAGACTTTTGAGGCTTATTCTAGCACGCAACGCAGTCTTACTCACAGCCAGTTATCAAGCACAAATCTAGTCTATTCACGAGTCTTTGGCTGTACTACATTCAAGTGACGTACCTGAGCTCGGGATTTGAACCCGACGGCTCTGACTGCGAATAAGGGAATTAATCCTGGCTATTAAAGCGACCATTACCGCAACTGTTGCGGTTACTTTTGTCAGGAACGTCGTGCTTTTGAGGAGTTTGTCTCCCCGACACAACAAAGCTTTAACCAACGCTGGATGCACTGTGGCTTTAAATAACTCTCCCTGAAACAAAAAAGCTTTTGTGAATCCTCAACAAAAGAGGGCAACATGTATAATAAATAAAGGTCGCTGATAAAAGTTGCTGCGCTGGAAGAAAAGCAGCTGATTGCACGCAGAGTTCAAACTTGCTCTACTGGTCTTTTGGGGCTTTTTACGGTCCCTGCGCTGTCACTGTACTGGATACACGCTGAGAATCTCACTACGAGAGAATAATAGTAATAAAACATGCTCCTCAGTAGGTAGACATCCTGAACATGAACAATAAAAAATTGTTGTTGTTTTTTTTTTTTAATTATAAACAAACTGGAAAATTTTTCCAATTTCACCATCACCAATGCACAAACGCAGGCGACTTTCTAGCAAATAAATAACCCTTGGAATAACCCCAGACAAGGAGATGCAGAGTTTCGATACAGCTCTTGGAATTGAATGTCCGTGTTATCGGTTGGGAATGTGACCGACAGCAAATCTTCCTCCAGCCACACCCAGCACTGTGTGAACCACAATAACGTCATGGGGAAAGAGACAGGGTGTGGCATAGCAGAGGAGCAGCTTCTCGCTATCTGCAATCTTCGCTGCCTCCACTGTCCAGGAATAACTTGCTGGTGAAACTCGTTATTGCAACCCGACACAAAGACACATCTATGCCTCTTTTGTAAATGGACTCGGACCTCACCTCAAAGTGACCTTTCACCCTTTCTAATGGATTCTGTCTGCTCTCAAGTCACTGGCTGTCTCGATGCTGAGGTACGGTGACGCTCTTTAGTCATAAAAATATCACGTTTGAATTACTACTCACGAAAACACAAGGGCAAGTTCCCAAACAAATTATTTATCCCCCCCACAATATTTAATTCTTTGCTTGCGATAAAGAGCCATCATTCTTGAAATCACATTTGTGACATCTAAATCCACATGAAAATGTTCTCAATTTGTTTTGAATCATTTCAAAGAGAGATGCGTCAAAACACCCAAGTGCATCTTTCCGACCTGCTGCTCATGATGCTCTTCAGGACAGCGTAACTACAGTACTCAATAGTATGGCACTATCTGTCCTCTTCCACATACATGCGGTCACAAGTGCCCATGGTTGGGTAGTAGCACTGTGATTGACAGGGGAGAAGGAAAGAGAAACGTCGTTCCTCCCACCTGGACAGCGCAGCCAAATTTGTTCCCTTGGTTCCCGACTACAGATGGTTGAAGCGTTGTTGGGATTTGAGCTCGCAATCTCCTGCCAACAGGGGGGAGTGCTTTTCTGGTGCACCACTTGGAATAATAATAATCCAATTTTTTTTTTCATTTATTGGCGTGATCGAGTTGTCTGGCGTGACCTTAACTATCTCTCCTCACAAATTCAGATCCTGGGTTTAGTGTGAACGTAACCGTAACTATAAATGAAAAAAAAAAAACAACCTATGATTTAAATTTTTTTATGTAACCGCTGTTGTACGAAACAAAATGACTTGATAATGTCAGCCCGCATCCCGCCACCGTCACTGATGAGTTTCCTACACCAGCATACCCTGAGGCGTTTTATGGCTTACATACCGCACACCCTATAAACAATTACAAAGGCGTTCAGCACTTCTAACACTTTAAGCTTATTTCCATTACCCATGCTGCCCCATGAACACAGCAGGATATTGCTTGTTCACGGAATGCCCACACCTCCCATTATTCCCATAAAAACAGATCACTGGGAATTGTTTTCGTGTTTTTTGTTCGTGTTTTCGTCACGACTGTTGTTTTCAGTTGATGAACCTCGGCGGGCCCTGTTGTATGCGAGGACTCGCCCACGGCGTTTTCCTCTGGATTAAGCCTACGTCATGACAATACTCAACTTATTTCTCAAATGTTAGCTGCCAGGTGACTGCTAAGGCACTTTCTCGAGTGTGAGGACGGATTTCACTGAAGTGAGCATGGTAACTGCATCCGCAGTGGGGGAGGGGGAAAACACACACACACCTTGCTCTGATCTTCTTTCCCCTCGGACCTGCATGACTTGTTTATCTGCCCCAGGCTGTGCATTGGGGTCTTTTTAACCGCTCAAATGGGAGTTAGATCCCCCCACCATATGCTTCACAGTATGCTTTACACTTGAACAAACACTACTGATTTTAAAAATACTTCTTTAAAAAAAACAAAAACAAAAAAAACAAATAAAAAAAACCATTTTAACATCCAGTCAGCTGTAGCAGAGTCGTTCAGTGATGCAACAAAAGTTCTCCAAAAGATTAGACATATGTGAAATCTTCAAAGTGTATGGTGGCGTAGGTCAGTTCAGCCCTTATTCGTCACAATGCTAAACTGGTAGCTATGAGCTTCCATTAGCTGTTACCTGCAGGACGGGTCTACAGAAGCAAACCTCAAACACCAATCAGAGCTGACTGACTCCTTTATTAATGCAAGGTAAAAAACTGCGTCTGCTTCAGCACGGACACCAGATGGTGGACAGTCGAAACCTCAGGGCTGTCAGAGACCCACCTTAACTCTCGAGCACATCCCATAACCCTCGCCTGCTGAACTAACCACCAACTGGTCGGAGCCAGATTGGAAAAACGGATTTGTCTCTTCACCTCTGGCGAGGATTAGCCCAGATTATGAGGGACCTAATTAGTCAGCATTACGCACCAGATAAGCAGAAGAAACAGCAGAGGTGCAGATTATGACCTTTTTTCCATCATTTGTCTAGAAAGAGGCTTAATCAAAGAGGCCTGGCTGTGTGATAAAAGCAGTTAGAAATTAATCCAAACTTATTGCCGCTATGAATCCGGTGGAGGCGTCTTTGGTTTCCTCAGAGTGTGTAATTTCACCTTATAACCACATCCGACTACTGAAATTACTGTTCTTGTATTCTTTTCGCCCAACATCTGCCTTAAAAAGAGGGAGGGGGAATCCCTGCCAAAGATCTGATACAGAACGCAGCACAGATCTTTCTGTATGCCTGGGGCAAAAAATAAATAAATAAATAAATAAATAAATGAATGGATGGATAAATGGATGGATGGATGGATGGATGAATGAATGAATGAATTAAATAGTCCCGTGCAAAGCTGGAGCGCAGATATGAAGCTTGTGGGGAAAAAGAAAAGGAACACATTTTGACTAATATTTGCATTAACATGAACGACATGCTTCTGTTTATGCGTTCAGTTGAATTTCTGGGACTTATGGGAGACACTCCAGATAACCCAAGACCAATAGTAAAAGGATAGATAGATAGATAGATAGATAGATAGATAGATAGATAAATAAATAAATAAATAAATGCTCATGGTGTTGCTAAACAAGGTGTTGATGGAGTGAAGTTTTTGGTTTTGCTAAGAGGCAGTTATTTAACTTTTTTGGTTCAGGGTCTATGGTGTCAAAGCTTTCTCAAAGTCATGGTGCTTTGCAAAAGTGTAAAGAAATAAGCAGTTTATGCTTTCGGGTTTAGTAATATGACAAGCTGCAGAGAGCGAGAGAGAGAGAGAGAGCGACTGTTAAATTACAGTTATACCATAAGTGCTATAATAGGAACTAAGTTGCAAACATTCCATAACATTAAGTCTTGACTGTCAAGTGTGAAAATAACCCAAGGCTACGTTTACTTTCCCATGCTGAAGTGACTCAAATCTGATTTTCTGCCTTAATGCTCCACAGATCCGATCTTTTCAGGCCTGTGTGGACACGGAAATCTCATCATTTCAAATCAGATCTGATTCACTTTCATTTGCGGGCCTAAATCTGACAAATACCCGAGTCGGGGCCATGAATGAGTACGGAGATTAGAATTCATGTGGCTTTTTACCTATACATATGCTCTGAACGCCATCGCCGTAACCCAGCAAGGCGTTCTGACGATTTGTGCCACCTATCGAGATATGCTACTTAGCGGTTGCATGTGAGGTTCGAGGTCATGATCTTAGGGTTAAGGTTTGGGTTAGGTTAAGGGCTACGGCTAAGACCGAGTTTATTCTCTGCTATCATTAGCATTTATTCACGCTACTGGAGCGTTTTCGACCTGGTAGCACAAATTGTCAGAACACCAGCAGAGCAGCAAAACAGCAATGGAGAAGAGCTACAGCTGACAGACTACTTGCCTTGTCCTCCAGAACAAATTTTGTCGATTTTAATACCATGAGCTGTCTCATAAATGCTTTTTGTTGGTGGCGATGTAGGTGACGCAAGCAAAAATGTATCAAAGCGTGTATGAATGCTGTTTCGACAGACAGACGCGTTCTCATTACTGTTAGATACAGGTCACTTGTAATTTTGAATGTGAACCGTTAAGATACGCAAACCTGATCTGAGCCAAAAATGGGCATTGAACAATAAGGCTTGTAATGCCAACATGTTTGAATCCTGATGACGCCACTGCCAACCACAGCCGGGAGACCAAGAAGCTGTGCTCTGTGGGTGGCATATGCCCTCCCTCTCTCTCTCTCTCTCTCCCTCCCTCCACACTCAATCACAGGGAAACTAGCCAATCTTGGGTGCATGTGAGTTAATGTATGTAGAAGAGGGTAGACAGCACTTTCCTCTGAGAGTGTTTAGCAGTGTGCAGCTGTCACTGGTGGGAACCAGACAAGACTAAATTAAAGAGAAAAATGCAGGAGTAAAGAAAAAAAATTAAAACAACAACAAAAAAGTGGTTTAATTAGAACAAATCGGGTACCTCATGTACCTCACAGTTAAGCTAGAGGCGACACTGCATGCGTGACACACCACAACCAGAACAGTTATGCTTCATACAATGATTTGGTAAATACAACCTACAAATAATCATACTGACATATTTGTTAAAAAAAAAAAAAAAAAAAAAACACCCATTGATGCCCAAAGTTCATTCACACAACGAGATTTCCCTTTCTATACTCTTATCAGCTAGAGCTTGATTTAAAAACCTTAACTGTAACTTTGACCGAGCACACACTAATACAGCGGGGCTACAACATGCAGTAACACTTTCACTCTGAAGTTAATACTTCTGTTTTTCCATAACGTGACAAGCTGCGGTTGTCTTATTAACTTCACAAGAGAGAAAAAAAAGTCAGGCTGGTGAATAAACAACCGCTTGTAGCTGAGTGAATGACCGAATATGAATACATAGCACCTTTTAGGGATCTGACAAAAGAACCCTTTAGATTTCTTTTCTTTTAACCCATTTTTCTACAAATGTTCCATAAGATATAGGATATATTGATGCAACCTACAATTTCTATTGTACTTTTATAAGCAGACAATTCACTGAGGTGTATCCTGCACTTCAGAGAGATTTATTATATAGGACAAAGCAATACGCAGCTCGTATTTGTTACTAATAATGTTTTAATTATCTTTTATTTACTAATTAAATAGCTAACTGAATGTACCTTGACTGGGAATCGTTTTAAAAATGTGTGCCGTGACATGCTTCACTCAACATTTGGACATTCACAGAAAGTCCATTCAAGCTTAAAACACTGCTTTCATCACTGCATGACGTAAGACAAGAGAAATGCTGCCAGTTCCCGAACAGAAGTCTAGAACAATCCAACAAATAGCTTGGTATCAGATCTGAAAATCGAAATGGGGTGTGACACATGCCCCAGGCTATACATGTTTATATAAAACAATACAATGGGCAACGACAATCCAGTAGCAGGTCAGAGAAACGCATAGTAGGCTACGTTTAACATGACTTTATATGGTCATCCCAAGCACCTGCATAACACACACACACACCTGTGCTTTTAGTTCCGCCCCCTCCTGGACCTACACAGTTTGTTTACCTGCTCTTCCTTGTCCTGTTTTTGTTTGGTTGTTTTTAAAATCGCTCCTTGTCGCTAAAAGGAAGAATGCCTTGGGATTTTATTTAAAACATGTATAATGCTTGAATATATTTTTATTTTATTTCTAGATAAAATCCTTATACAGTGGCACTGTTGAATTCTTGAATCTGATTGTTTGTATGAGTGCGCTCATTCCCAGTACGATCGTTTCCATAGTAACAGCTCATTCAAAGGGACTTATTGTGTCAGGACACAGTTTACATCATCGGTGGTTAATGATAGAAAGACTTTTTTATGAAAAAAAAAAAGTAAGTTGTTGTTTAACAAATGACATAGTGAGGTTTTCATTAAGACGTTTGTTTCACATTAATGATTAATGGAAGGAGTATCCAGGATCAGCACTCTGCTTACATATACAACATATGCTTACATTTTATATATATATATATAAAATAAAAAAGTCAGAAAGTCAAAAATTTCTCAAGTCTGCAAAACTTCCTACAAAGTACCAGTACCAAATACAGTGGTAAAGGGAGCAGGGTCTGAATCAGCCTTCATATACGTTTATATATATATTAATTATACACCAGCTGATTACTCACTGAGAGCAAGGGAAAAAATAAAAAGCAGCATTTATAAAATAAAGTTTGTTAATTACTAATTTTATTTTTCAACAAACAGTGGTTGTACGTCATTTCTGTTTCAAACGCGAAAAGAATTTTATATATTTAGATCAAAGTTTTCTTCAATAATTACTTCCCAAATAGGTGTTTACTTCTT
>JAQMCW010152817.1:0-12470 GCA_030068335.1 Chrysichthys cranchii | reverse complement strand
GTCTTGGTCTCGATACGCTCCGGTCTTGGTCTTGTCTTGGTCTTGATACCCTCCGGTCTCGGCAATGTCTTGGTCTCGGTTCAGTCGGTCTTGACTACAACACTACAAGCAACACACAATACTGACATTTTTATTTTTCACACTCAGGATGATCTTATGTACAAAGGGCCAAATCTCTTTGTGACTTGTTCAAAGAGCATGACACGAATATGGTTGCTTTTGTGTCACATTTTCAGGGTGAGCAACAACGCATGATCAGAAGGCCACGTCACCACTGAGTTTTGTTTTGTTTTTGAAACAGTGATTACAATGCATTTCCATCCATTACCATCTTTGCTCTTTTACACATTCAAGATTTTGCTCGAAGTGGTTCATCCATTTTGTGTCTAGCTGCAAGTCACCTCAATCATTCTCCAGCAACCTCTGCTTCTAAAAATAACTATACAAACCACATCACTACAGTTGCACGTTACATTTCTACCACAGCACAAGATACTCAGCTGACAATTTTTGGTTCCTGGAACGTTCTGTGAACGTTTTTTTGGTTACAGGAATGTGCCCTGAAGGTTTGCGTGTTTGTGCTATGGTTTGCCAGCAAAGTTTGTTTTATGTAAATAGCACGTTTTTGGTTGCATGCTTTGGTTTTTCTCCTAATGTTTTTACTGGAGAAACCTTTCGTGAAACCTTTGGGGAACATTCCCGTTTGGTTGTATTAAAAAACACACCACTAACCATAGGAGAACCATAAGCTAATGTCAGCTTTTGTGTTTCCTGGAAAATCAAGGGGTGTGGTCAGGAAGTAGCTGGAGCTTGGAAAAAACAGGACGCAAACCAGAAGGTTTGTGACAGAGTTGTGAAAATTACCTTAATACAGAAACGTATGCTGTAACTCTCCTTGTTTGATCAGAGAGAATGAGATTACTAATGGACAACGCTTTAAATTGGCTCTCAACAGTATTCTCACCCACTCTTTCCCATATTGAGAGGCTGGCAGGCTGTAATTACTGAGACTTGGTGCTGACACTCCTACTTAAGCTTAGCTGGATGGATGGATGGACGGACAGACGGGCGCATGAAATGTGTTAGAGTGTCATAAGGATCAATAAAGCTTGCGGTGAGGTGTGTTTGAAACCATATTATCCGCATAGCTCCGAGTGTGGCATCAGAGAGAGTGGATGTTATTTATAGGAGAAGGGCAGGTACAAGAGAGAAAAGGACACGATGTACGTCACAGGGGGCTGTCTACAGTCATCGCTGACCTGTGTAAACAAGTGAACCCATTCTTCTTCTTCCTGCTCTCCATTTGCAAAGTCTGTATTTATACTGTATATTCTATTATTATACAAAAAAAAAAACCTAAACTAAACTCATTTATAAGTACAGGCAAAAAACACAGAACCAGGAAAATACACCGAATACCTCAGATAATTTGATTGGAAGACCAGGAAAATTAGCGTCATCATGTAAGTACTAGGGCTTTGTATTAGACTTGGTTAAAAAAAAAAGAAAAAAAAAAAAAATTTCCCCCCCAAATGTGACTACCCTGATTAAACACATAATAAACAAATAAATGGGTAAAATAAATAGGTCACGTGTTTCTAAAGTTCACTAGAACTGTTTATTTAGCAAGTCTAGTACAGTGATTAAAATGACTAAGCGTTAAACATGGTCTGTCTGTGAGGGGTTAAGCTGCTTAAGAGAAGATGCGTTATTCTCTTCTCTTTCGTGTCAGGTGACCCCTCGGCTCTGCCCTGGAGCAGCACCTCAAGCAGATCTGCATAGCTTTTACCTCTGGGGGAGGGAGGTAAAGAGAGAGAGAGAGAGAGAGAGAGAGGAAGGAGGGAACAAGAAATGAACAGCTTGCATCCTAGAGCTACATCTAATCCCATTTAATTAACTAAAAATCCGACAGCATTTCATCAAAGCCGACCAGAACAGGGCCGAACAAGAAGATCAGATGACAGATTGTGCAGGATGTCATTTTAAAAGCGCCTTCTCCTATAACAACCCTCAATTCCCCTGCACCCCACCTCTCTGTCTCTCTTTCTTTTCGCTGTGGCCAGACAGATAGATTTGAAGTAGATGCTACTTATCTGTGCAGTTTTGGTTCTTCATAGCGTGCATCCCTATGGAGGACCAGACCTGCCAAGTTCGAAGAGCAATCACGCATAATCCTCTCTCAAATAATCTCTCGACAGTAGTAACTGGAGCGTATATACTGTACACAGGGTTTTCCGCAAACCGCAGGCCAACCGATCATTTGTTTCCACGTTGTTCTGCTGTGGGCTATAAAATGACAGTAGATTTTGTTAGTTTGTGCACATCCGTGCCTCAGGAAATAATCCCACCTGGTTGCTGAAGATTTGTCCCTAATAACTGCTACTATAATCATGAAGACTTTCCAGCGCTTTCTTTAAATATGCTGAGGGTTTTTTCCATCACATAGCATGATGATTGGTCAGAAATGACTTGATCACAAACATCAGCACTGAGGGGTACTCCATTGTCCTTTGGTGTTTCGTGCAATAGTTTAAAAAAAAAAGAAAGAAAAAAAAGAAGGAGAAATCGACAAAACTCCAAACGTACTAGGTGGCTTGATCTGCAAACCAATCATCATCCAGGAAGTCCACTGTGGACAACTCTTCACCCTAACAAACAAATATAATCCTACGGTCACACCATGACCAAAACGTCATATTCATTTAACTATTATCAACTAGGCAACACTAGATCTAATTCAGGGAACATTTGTTTCTATATCAGTAACTCCCTCCTTTCCTTCTGTCGTCCCTACCACCCACGGCTTCTATCATCCATCTCCTCACTCCTCTGCACATTTAACCGATACAGTGCTTCTTGCCATGGTGTCCGCCCTCCGTTCCTTCAGTCTCATCCATCACAGCCTACTTAGCTTTTTACCTAGGAGTGCGAGAGTGGCAGAGAAAAAAAATTCAAGCATGAAACACACATAGATCATCAAAAACAACAACAACAACAACGCAGAGAGAAAGGAAAGAAGAAACCAGGTGGGGAGTGACAGATCAGCGTCACAGAGCAGTCGTTTCTTCCTGAAAGCCATCCCATTAGCTGTGTGTCTGTTTGTTTTTCGCTTCTCTCCTCCACTCGTTTTCCCTCAGGCGTTATTTACGAATGCTGATGGAGCGGTGAGGTGGCAGAAGCGTCCACCTGTGTCCTGGTACGCAGCTGTTCCTCTCCCTCTCCTGGGAACTGTCTGTCACACACATGCTGTTGAGACCATCAGCTACTTCACCCCTCAGCGGTGAGCTAAAGTGAAACCAACAGCCGGTACACCGATAGAGTGCTCGAGTCAAAAAGGCCCGAGTTACTGAGTCACAGTAAGAGATTTTTTTTTATTGGTATGGCAGAAGGCAACCAAGCGAGGAGAGTCAGACAAAAATCATACATTGTAAGAGAAATGTTTTTAACTTTGTGAGCCAAGATGCGAGGTGCTCACCAGTGCTGATTGAGTGCCATTATGACCAAAGACACCCAACAAATTCCCTAAGAATTTTTATTTTTTTTTGGCATGCCCTCGCGACCCATTTTGGGGGGCCTCGCGACCCATACTTTAAGAACCCCTGCTATAATCTGACAAATACTTAAAGAATTCATCCAAGAATTCATACGTCTTGTACAGCGTGACGAGCAACAATTCCTCTGCTTACAATCAAGAGTACTACATGGTGCAGCTGAAGTGACATGGTGATTTTTTTTTTTTTTTAATAAGGTGTGGCCACAAATGAATACACGGTATTGAGGCCAGAAGTTACGTTTCTCGAGATCTAGGAATTTTAAAATGTGCAAGTTGCAGAGAAATGAACTGCATTCGATCGTGAAGCACAACATCACACTTTACTTCTATCTTGGAATGATTACTATCGGACGACGCCACATAGCCAAAAGTTTCTGAACACCTGACCGTCGTACCCACGTGTGCATTTTTCAACATTCCATTCCAGATCTTGACCTCTTCTGTGATATTAAGCTCCACTCTTCTGAAGAGGCTTTCCACAAGATTTTGAAGCAAGCCTGTGGGGATTTTGTGACGAGAGAATTAAAAGGGCATGCACTCATGTCAGGCGAAAAGGCCCGAGGCATGTGGGTATTCCAGTTGTACCCAAAGGTGTGCATAGGGGTTGAGGTCAGGGTTCTGTACAGGCCACTTGAGCTCTTCTACTCCTACCTTTGCAAACTGTGTGTTCGTGGGGCTTGCTTTTCACTGAAGGGATGTTGTAAGGTTACAGCATACAAATACATCCTATACAATTCTGTGCTTTGTGGCAACAGTTTGGGGAAGAACCATATTAGGGTGTGACACTCAGGAGTCCACATACTTTTGCCTAATATAGAGTACATAGAGATACTGGAGTCTCTCTTGTTCCAACATGGATATGACCTGAGCCTGTCACCACTTCCCAGTGTAATTAACTGAACTATGATGTTTCTAAAACATTAACTTGTGGGTTCAAGTTATAGAACTCATGGTCACTTGTACCGTTGTACCTTGTAGCCACAATATAATAATCTGTTTCCTTAAGACGCTTACTTAATATGTGGCTTTCAATTAATAACCTGATGCCTCAGTATATTAATTTATGGCCATACACCTTTCAAAAACAATCATGTCACCTCGGCAGCTCTGCAGTATTTGTTATTAAAGCTACCGGCAGTGAGAGGTTAGCGGTTTTGAAATTTCGTGTTGCTGGTGCACCAAACACCTGAATGCAAGTCGGGTATTTCAAATATGAAATCTCACACGATTTGTTTTTTATTTCCCCCCATAGAGTCTTGAAGAGTCTTTTTTTCCTCTACACAAATATTTTGCTAAAAGCTACTGGAACCTGAGGCTTAGTAATCAATTCTCAGACTTAATTACTTCTTGTACAAGCTTCCCTATAATTGCTAAGGCTGATCTACCCTCTTCAAGTAAGAAATACAAAAGCTCAACTTAATTAACTATAAATTTTTTTTTTGTTGTTGCCTCCTTCACTACTATAGAAGAAATGACTTCTTTTCTCCCTGGCTGCAAGTTTAATGATAATTTTCAGCAATTTAATAAAAAGGAAATGTTTTACTTATTATCATACCTGTATCATCAAAAGAACTGAACAAACATTGAGCATGTTAACCATGGTCAAACGGACCCTTCTTCATGGCAGATCTACAAATCGGCTACTTTCCTTAAAGTCGAGATGGAAAAGTCAACTTGGACTGTTTTCTAGAACAGTAATGTTAGCAAAGGTTTGCAGCAACTTAAAAGACAGACTTCAGCAAATGATGAAACAAGCTAACGATATGTATTCATCTCGCTGCACTTTCACAAATCATGACGCTCTAAGTTTCGTCTTTTGGTCGTCTGTGAATCTGACAGACTAGACTACAGCAGAGCTGCTAACAAAGTATGATGCACTAGTTAGCTAACTATGAGCATTAATACAGAAACAGAAATATTAATGTATACCTTCTCACATATAGAATGACCCTTTTGAAAAAGGATAGCACACTGTTTGTGCTCTTGACAGAAAGTCAGTGGCTAATGTTTGACTAGCTGCTGATGGGATTTTCTATTCATACCTGCGCAGTCCTGAAACGGTCATGTACCATCTGTGCTCTGTAATTCATCTGACTAGTAAAAGCTGATGCGTGTAGTGCAGCAGGTGGTGGGATTTAGAACAAATACAGTCGACCCTCGGCTCACGAACGCCTTGGACTGCGAATAAATTGACGTACGAACTAAATTCCCAAACAGATTTTGTACTGACCGACAAACAAAGCCTTGACTGACGTACACATACAGTCAACCCATGCTTTGCGGCACAAACATTCAGTTCTGTTCAAGCACTCGGGCAGTGAACTTGTTCAGTGCATTTTTCGTTGTGGTTCTCTACGTTTTTGCTCTATACGCCTTCATTATGGGTCCCAAGAAAGTGAAAAGTGGAAATAGTAGTGAGAGGAAGAAGCCTAAGTGTATAACAGTTGAAATAAAGTAAGAAATAATCGCAAAACATGAGAACCGCCATCATATCCTTCTGCCAGTAACTACATATCATATCATGCATATTACCGCAAAGGTAACGTGCATTAAAATCATCCGTTTATTTAATTTTGTTTTCTTTTTCTATAATTAAGGTTATGGAATAAAATTAATGTTTTACTGCCGCATATAAACCCATAACAGACTTTAAAAACATGTTTTTCAGGGCTGAAACACATTAATTGCATTTACATTCATTTCAATGGGGAAAATTGATTCGGGTCGCGACCAGAGTCTCGGAAAAGATCAAGTTCGTGAGCCGAGGGTCCACTGTACTATACGCAGTAGCTACAGTATCAATACGCATCACAACACTGCAAATGCCCATACCAGACAAAGATAAGACACTGGTGACCACTAACCTACAAAGACTGTTGTCCACTATGAATGAAAAACTTATAGCCCCATTGCGTACTCTTCTTGTCCTTGAGTTCCTAGGCTACTGATTTGTCCACCCCGATCCATAAAGTGCCCAGAGGCAAGTCCAAGTTAGCTGTAGGATATACAGAGGTGGTGGCAACTAAACCCTGTAGATGAAAACAATGGTCACAATACATTTAATCAAACCACATAGTTTCAACCCAATTATTTAAACCTACGGTTACGAAACCTAAAAAGCAATCAGAGTTGAAGATAAAGCATTGAAAGAGTCTTCTTCTGACCAATGGAAGACTTGTTACGACCTTAGACAAATACACTAAATGGCCAAAACTATGTGGACACCTGACCCTCAAAACTACATGTGGTTCTTCTCCACAAAGTTGGAACTGTTCACTTGTTTAGAATGTCTAGACGTTTTTTCTTTAATGAAATTAAGAGGTCCAAACCTGTTCCAGCATGACAATGCCCCTGTGCACAAAGCGAGCTCCATGAACATATGGTTAGACAGAGTTGGAGTGGAAGAACTCGAGTGGCCTGCGCAGAACGCTGACCCCACTGAACACGTTTGGGATGAACTGGAATGCTGACTGCACACCAGGCCTTCTGACCCAGCATCAGTGTTCTTGCAACGTCTTGCACTCTTGTGGCTGAATGAGCACAAATCCCCACTGTTCCAAAATCAGCTGGAAAGCCTTTCCAGAAAAGTAAATGAGGAACAACTCCATATTAATGGAATGGGATGTTCAATAATCAAGGGTCCACATACTTTTGGCCATGTATTGTACATCGTAAGCAATAAACTTTTCAGAGATCCAAATAAAACGAGTGAAATCTGTCCTAAGGGATGTAAATCTAAACAAACATGGCTGCAGAGTGCATGCGCAGTTTAAATACAGGGACGTAGGTTTTTATTTACCTAATGCAACATCAAGCGTCGCCACAAGCCTGATCAGGATAATGAGGTAGCTTAAAATAAGCACACAAACGAATGAAAATTAAGTGCTAAATTTACCTGCTACAGATTTGTGGCCGTTTTCATTCCATACACAGATGGCAAAAAGGTGTGGACTTTTGGGTATTTAACTGTAATTAGTCAATTCATACACTGATGCATTCATAACTTCTCTCACAAAAAATCTTTTGGAAATTAGTGCTTGGAATGAGACGAGCTGGAATGGAAACCCAATTATAGAGTGCACACAGAGAGAGAGAGAAAGAGAGAGAGTCCTGGGTATAATTACGGTCTAGGTGAAGCCACTGAAAGTCTCAATAAGTCCCCCTGAGCCTCATACACACACCCCTCTATTCCCTCTTGAAGTACAAACAACAAGAACTACACACACACACACACACACACACACACACACACACACACACACACACACACACACACACACACACACACACACTCCTCGGTTTACGGCGTCATCGACCTATGGCGTTTTCATCGGTCGCTATCTCCCATAAATTTATTAAGAAAGTCTTTGTTTACATTCGCCGTTGATATTTAAATGAATGCGGCGCTCAGGCTCGACCTCTCAACTAAACCCAACAGAGTTAATACTAACGCTGAGCACAGACGTATGGGACCAATCATAACAGAGTCCTTCGCCACGTCAGCCAATCAGCATGATTGTTTGTCTTTTTACTTTTTATTACCTAGTTGAAGATCCGGGTGCTGTATTAGGCTATTTTAACATTATACAGTGTTGTACAGTGTGTGAGTGCCGACTAACGGCGAAAATCGGGTTTATGTCGAGCCGTAGGAAAGGAACTCTGCTGTAAATCGAGGACTCCTTGTATATGTATTCCACTAAAACATTTTCCCCAGAGCAATTATTTTGGATTGCTGCCTCAGATCTGAAAGGGCAGTGGCAGTACATTCAGTAAACACAAGATGATGATAACAACAACCACCAAATCAGAATGCATTGATTCACCATTTCAACCCAAGTTGACACGAGATGAGGGGCAGCCTTATTTATCAAGATGGATATGAACAAATTTGCTCATGAATATTGTTCATAGAGCATTAACAATTTAAAAAAAAACAAAAAAAAAAACATTATGAAAATATGGTTAGTTCGGAAAAACATTCATATCCTAGGAGAGCACAATCTAATGTGGCGCGAACGCGTTTATAGGAGATACACTAAGGCTTAAAACAATATACAATTCGGGATTAAAAACAGAAAAAAAAAAAACAAAAAACAAAAACACAAAGAATTGGTCATGCATCACCTTTCAGTCTCTCAGGCTCTAATAGAGGAAGGACTATTAGCCCAAATGGATCAGCTGAGATGTTAATAATCCCTGAGCTCAGAATTTCAGCATCTGTGTCTCTGGAGGCTGTTAAAAATTCCTGAACAGAGCTGGCTTACTCAGCACAGTCTCTACCACACACACACACACACACACACACACACACACACACACACACACACACACACACACCACACACACACAAACCAATGTGGAGCCGGAGCCAAGGCTTACGTCTACTCTGTCTGTGTCTTTGAGCACAAAGAACATAACCAAATGATGAATTTACCAAAAAGCTCAAGATATCACTTTTATTTATTTAGGCAATACACTGGAACGCTAGACGGTACAGAATGCTGCTCTTGTAGCAGACATCAGCGTTTTCTCTGCTCATATGTAGAGGCGTTTTTCAATGCTAAACAATGACATGCACCCAGAGGGTTGGAGTAAGAGATTCTGGCTTATAGATGGACTTTGACATGCTGGAGAATTTCTTCAGCAAATTAAAAAGTCCTAGTAGAATCTTTAAGATGCGCACAGTTTGTCTTCCCTTCATTTCTTTCTTCCTCTGGGTGATGACGGGTATGATGAACGACAGGACAACTAGATCGCCTATGGACTCGCAGTTTTCTCATTAGCTCAGCCCTTAGCCACAGGAGCACGCATGTTCAGGCGAAGAGCATGTGCGACAGAGCGATGCCTGTCTGGAGATCCCACGGGCCTGGCTGAGGAGGCAAGCGTTTCAGAGTGATGGACCGCGCTGGCAGCTCTCCACGGGAAAACTAATCAGTCAGAGAGCATATGTTAAAGTTGGGTGCGGATCCAGGTCTCGCTGACATTGAACTAATCTCTGTTCCGTGTCGATCCACGCCGCAAAGCCTGCGCTCGGAACACCGCTCGCGCTTTCTCAGACTTTCGGAGAAATATAAATCTTTGAACAGAATCAATTATCTTCATCTGGCTGGTCTGAGTAACTCATCCGGCCCGCTCGCCTCTGTCGCCTCGTGGCATCATAATCCGGGGGTTATTATGAAAAATGGGGGCCCATCCTGACCGCTCGTGCATCTCTGCTAAATTAATATTGACATATTTCTCTCATATCAGTGCGGCATTACACGAGGGTTTGGGATATTAAAGACTGCTTCAGGCCATCTCGATGACACGGAGAGGTTTTAATCATTTCCTCTAAACGTGTTCATTTTCATTTCCCCTCTAAAAGCCCTCCAAGTACAATGCAACGTCACCCACTGATCTCAGTACTCTCGGTAGGAAAAATACGTCTTTGAAGCGTTCGCGCCGCTCTTTAAGATGACGGACTCTCAGAGAGCTCTTGAATCATTCAAGCTGGAGATCACGTCAAGATCATGTTCATATATTTCAGTCAGCGGGGAGCGTGATCATTTCCAAATGGTTTAAATCCCCGTGTGGCAAATAAGGATTTGTTTTTGCCGTTGCAGAGAATCCAGATGAGACATGCTGCACGTCAAAGCAGTGAACACAGAATAGGGTAAATTAAAGGAGTGTTCTAAATTCAGGATGACTGTATATGCTAGTAGGAATGTCGACTAGAGCCCCGATTCTCCGTGCTGCTCTTGGAGCCCGCCTGCTCCGCACGTGTTCCCATCTTTCCCTGCTCTACCGGCTTCACTGAACTCATCAGTGGCACTTTTTAATTACCTGAGCAAAACCTGATTTAATAAAGAGCACCTTAATCACAACTAATTTCAATCAGGGACGTTTGGAGCAAGAATGGATGGGAGATATGCACAACGAAAGCGATCCCGGAGAAGGATTGAGAAACGTTGGACTAGAGCAATTAGAAGATTGGAAAAGAACACCAGGTTAATGTTTGTCCAATTTTCCACTTTCAGTGACTGTGTATCTAGTGCGGGTTCAAAAGAGTGGTTCTTTGTCTTATCGTGACCTTCTTGTCAGCTTGAACCAGTCTGCCCCTTCTCCTCTGACGTGTCATCGACAAGCTCTTGCCTCATGCAAAACTGTTGCTCACAGGATTTTTTTTTTTTTTTTTGTCATCAAGATCATCTTGCTTGATGTGAACATGAACCATAGCTCATGACCTTGTATCTGCATGATTTTACCCACTGCACAGCTGCTACCGGATTGGCTAACTGAACAACTGCATGAAGAGTCACGTGTTCAAGTGTTCCTATTAAAGTATATATATATATATTAAAAAAAGGACAATCTGTTTGAATTTGTCCACAATGAGACTGCTTTTGCTTCTCAATTGCACAAACACCCCGACCTGAACACAACCGAAGCCCTGTGATATTCATGAGGTTCACTTAAACACAGAACAAATGTCCTTGTTTGTAGAAGATCTGCATGACTAAAGGAATAAATTGAGCTCCGGGGACTACTCTTCAGTGCTTTCCTCTTCTCCGAGAATACCACCACGATTCAAGATTTGCTTGTAGGAGGACGGAGCTCGCCGTCTTTTCATTCATCAGCTGTATGCCTGCTGACTGAGCACAGCGGTGGGACCTGTGGGTACTTGGCATGAGCTGGTTATCCCCATTGCATGCTAGAATATAGAAAAGAGAAGCTTGTGGAACTTTCAGTGCAACTTTCATCCAGCCAAAGCCGATGAAAAATATTACAAGAGAAGAATATTACACCTCGAAAGTAGGATTACTGTACGTATTGCACTTCACATTTTGTTCACACTTGGATACAAGCGGGGTCTGAAAAACCAATTCGAAATGCAAACAGTACGGATGGAAGCGAGGGAGTACAGAGTGAGAAAGCTTAGTGTCTGAATATCTTTTGGTCATGGCACACCAAAAAAAAAAATCAGAAAGATTTAATAAGCATACTAGGACATCCAGTCCCTGCCCAAGTAAATTTCAGATCTGTGAGAAACGCCACAATGACAACACAATCTGTGCTGTGGAGAAACAGAGGAGGTAATATACCTGCAGTATATAACCCCTGCAGTTTCACTATTGGCACAGTGTGACACGAGGGACTAAACTCCGGCATGAAACACGATTGAGGGTGAGAATCATTTAGACCACACATTTCAAAATATCAACACGGACTGGCTAAATTTAAATAGGTTACCTGCAGCAAAACTTTCCCCAAATAACAGCTTCAGAGCAGGGGTTTGAACCTGGACCACTGGAGCACTTTTTTTTTTTTTAATGCTGTTACCATTGGGCATTGGCCGGTGTCCTGATAGTTTGAACATGGCTTTTTCTTTTGTTTTTTCTTTTTTCTTTTTTTAACAAAATGCCTTAGGAACAAATTGTGGCAACTTTGATTTGTGTGTGTGTTTGTGAAATAGTGTCACAGTAAGCCAATTATGTGCATATATAATGAACACGTATACTCCTACTCCTCCTCCTCTTGGCTGTTCCCTTCAAGGGTCCCCACAGCGAATCATCCGTCTCCATCTAACTCTATTCTCTGCATCATCTTTTCTCACACCAACTAACTTCATGTCCTTTCTCACTACATCCATAAATCTCCTCTTTGGTCTTCCTCTAGGTCTCCTAGCTGGTGGGTCCACCCTCAGCATCCTTCTACCGATATATTCACTAATCACTCCTCTGTACATGTCCAAACCATCCAAGTCTGGCCTCTCTAACTTTATCCCTAAAACATCTAACATGCGCTGTACCTCTGATGTACTCATTTCTGATCCTATCCAAAGAGAACCTCAGGATTTTCACCTCTGCCACCTCGAGCTCTTTCTCTGGACTTTTCCTCAGCTCCACTGTCTCTAGGCCATACAACATTGCTGGTCTCA
>JAQMCW010152776.1:0-12474 GCA_030068335.1 Chrysichthys cranchii | reverse complement strand
CACACACACACACACACACACACAGTATATATACACACACACATATATATATATATATACTGTATATATATATATATATATCCTTCCGGATTCACACTGCCACGTATAATAACGCAAAACGCAGAGGGTGTTCTTTAGAGGCTGCCGTAGCAGTGTAACATGGCAGCTTTGTAGAGGTGGACCCGCAGCCTATGTAGATACAGTGGGCTCATTATAAGATTACAAAAACACAACAGTTCATAGTAGAAGGTCATTATACTCTAATGAAAACATACTTATGAATTCTCTAAATATATTATGGAATATATAATCTATTTCTGTTAATAGATACCATCAAAATCCTACATAGTGGACCTTTAACTACTGCATAGCATTATGGTATTATTAAGACCACAAATCAGCGGTCTCAGTCTTAAGCTCAGGTGAGTTTTTACTTGGCCTTGTCTCTGCCTCGGAATACAAAACACTTGAAATATTTTTTTCAATACCACCCAAGACCATAACATAATTTCCTGTACAGGTACTGTGTAATGTTCTCCTTAAAGTCCAAAAAATAAATGTCTGTCTCTGCATGTGGAGTTATACAGCTCCTATGAACTTCAGATGGCTAAATCAAAATGCTTCATCTTCTTTTGTTCAAAATAATAGCAAAACTACTCATAATACACAGCTCTATTTGGTCTCAGAATGGTGTATGAGCCAAAACAAATTCTAGCTTTTACCTGCTCTGTGCTTAAATCAAAGGAAATGGTGCTGTGATTTGCAAATCTTTACATGTGCTAAAGTTTACTTTGCTATAGTTAGCAAAGTCTGTGTTCCTAACCCCCCAGCACAATTATATAAAAAGTGGAACATGACAGTGCTTGCTAAAAAAAGGTCTACACTTAACATATCTTGTGTATTTAATTGTACAAAATATTAGTAGATGAGTCATTTTAACTAATTAAAGCGAAATTTTATGTCAGGTTCAGAAGATACCACAGCCAGCAAATTAAAACATCTGAGCATATGGTCCTGGTCTTGACATGGACTTGCCATGTGTGACGTTGTCTCATCTTGGTCTTGCCCTACTGTCATACTCGGTCTTGACACTGACGTCATTGACTTTGGCCTTGGTCTTGACTCAGTCTCAACTAAGGTGGTCTTGAACCCAGTGCTATGACTGCATGTACACTTGTGGATACCACTGTAGGATTAAGATACATGTACTGTATACTGTAAGAAGACCCATGGTTATAAGACTGTTTGGGTAGTTTCTCTTGAATTCTCACTCATGCACTCATACACTATCTGCTATAAGAGCTCTGTACAGAGCACTTGTATAATGCAATACTTAACTGAGAAATTGTAAGGTCAGCAATATGAGTAAGAATATGAGCAAGTCAGCAGTGATGACAGTGAGAAGGAAAAACTCCCCGAGTTGACACAAGGAAGAAAACTTGAGTGGGAATTCTGACTCAAAAGCGAACTCACCCTCTTCTGGGCAGACAGTGGAACTATAAATCATTACAGTACGGTATAATGTCAAACAGTACTAAGTGTATTAAATGAATGTTCAGTACTAGTAGATTGTAAATAACCATCCTGAGATGAGCACAAGAATGTCTTTATGATTGCAGCAGCAGTTCTTCAGGACAAATCTACAGAATCCGCGTGAGAAATAAGAATACGCTGGATATGGTTAATAAAATGTATCATTTAATGATTTATCATTCTCTGTGCTCAGTGGATTTTTTTAAGTGAGTTCATTATTCGCAAGTTATATGATCACACCTTCTGGCCCAACCCTTCTTTGGCATGTTTTTTGTTTGTTTCATTATGTGCAGACTCAACTAACTGACTCAAACCAAAGAGCAAATCACGCAAACGTTTTTTTGCTCGGTTTTATTTGATTCACTCTGACTCAAATTCTCCAAACACATAAGTGAGAAAATACATTCTCTGAAGTAGGCTAATGGTACCATTACATCAAATTAAGACAAGTGAGTAAAGATTACCTGCTATTTTTTAGAGAACAAAAAAACCACTGAAATGCTAAATAGGATTTTGTTTAATAGTCAGAAGCCAGCCTTCTAGCATTCACTATGGAGTCCGGTACATTTTGTCAATAAATGCGGCAGATCCGTGGCAGAGCCAGAGCCTATCCCAGTAACGCTGGCCGTGAGTTGGGAATACACCCTGGATGGAATGCTAGGTGATACACAAACATTCCCACACTTGTTCATACCTAGGGAAAATTTAGTACAGCCAATCCACTTGTCACCATGGTTTTGTGAGGTGGGAGGAAATCAGAGAATCTGGAAAAAACCCACATGGACACAGGGAAACTTCACAGGAAAACTCCACACAGACACTAAACAGAGCACAGGATCCAATCTGGGACCCACCCTGGAGCTGTGAGCTGTAAATTCTACCCACACATGGGTGACACTTAAATTAGTGCACTTTAGGCTTATTTGGAAATGATTTTAGACACAGTGTGGGATGACATGTTTTCTCTTAAGCTTAGTATACAAATTGGAATGTAAAAATCAGTTCATATATCTGTGTGTATTTTTTTTTTTTAAAAGATGCTTTATAAGGGTCATGTCCTTGTCTGAAATAATAAATCACAAGATCACATTTAGAAGTCACTCAAAGTCCAAACTGTTAAACTGTTAAAAGAAGATACGCAATACTTAAACCCCAGTAAGCCAACCCCAAATTTTAGGATTGTTAAAAAAATCTCCAAAACTCTTGAACGGTTTGTTGCTCTTCATTTCTCGTTTCAGTCAGTCTCATAAGCTGCCAGTGAACTTTTAAACTCCAGTTGTTTTGAATTAGGGAAAGCTGTTACTTTGGCTGCAGACCCGTTTCTATAGCTGTCACATGGAAAGTTCCTACAGGCACCACCAGATTCACCATGACTTCTCTAGTTACTTTCAAACCCAGAGAATAGTAAATAATTCATTTATTTATCCATCTTTATTAACCGCTGCATTCTCATCAGGGTTGCAGTGGATCTGACGGCTGGCCCAGGAGCGCTGGGTGCAAGGTGGAAGACCTTACCCTGGATGGGAGACCAGTGCACTGCAGGGCACCACGCCACAAACTCCAGAACCAAATGCATGTCTTTGTACACTGGAAAGAAACCGGACGACTCAAGGGAAAGCTATGTGAACACAGGGAGAACATGCCAAACTCCACAAAGAGTTCAGGGCTACATCCAGTTAAAGGGGGAATCACAGATTCCAGAAAATGACTGTTGATATTTAAACTTAACAGCCAAACAAATCCACACCTGCCCTCAGTAATCCTTCATAAGCCCCGCCCCCAAGTTCATAGACACAAATGGCAAAAACCCTAACAAAGACACCGCTATCTCTCCTACCCATCCCCTTCCCCCTGAAATATGCCCCCATTGCTGATTGGCTGGAAATAGTGTTGTGTTGCTCAGTCTGAGGCACTTTGTTTATTTCCATATTAACAGAGTCAGGGCTGTGGACGAACACTAGATTTTTTTTTTTTTCTGCACCCACACACATGATGAACAGCTATTGGATGGCGAGGAGTTATTTGGTGAACTTGACAAAAAGTGTATTGGATTACAATCAATGACTGCACCTTTAAAGCTGTCATTGCATTGTTTTTTCATTCATTTTGCAGTGGTCTCTAGTATGAATGAATGCCCTGTGAGTTGGTTTTGGTGGAAAAAATGCTCTGGTGCTCCTGTTTCAGGATGTTCTAGTTTAGTGGAGGAGTGGGTGTGGGAGAACGACAGGATTTCGGCTCTTGCTCATGAATATTCATGACATGCAAACATATCGCCTTTGATTGGCTAACAGAACTGTGACGCTCCTTCCACTAGGTCATTGCCGTTAGCTCGGCTACTCTCAATAGTTAGCTTCTACCTGCCGAAACGGGCTTGGCTGTCTCCTGGCCGCAAAATCAAAACCGTCTTCCTATGGGCGGTCGCAAGCCAAGGTGGGTGAGGCCATGAATACTAATTTTCGAAGTGACGTAAGTTTGTCGCGCTTCTTCTGATTCGCTCATTTTTCTGTCTTTGTTCTTTCTATGGCTAACGCACGCAATGGGGGTAGAAGAACATTTTCACGTGCAGCAAGCATATGGAACTCGGAGTGACCTACCGTATTTCAAAAAGAGCAAGTATTAAACGGTTTCTCGGGGAACGACCCCTTTAATAGATATTTATTACAAGATAACATTATTAAATGTTTAATTCTACGTTTGTAAATAAAACTGAAAATCAAACTAACGTTTCACTGCTTTCCCAATGAGGTGAATTTATTTATTTATTTATTTAACATTATATTGAATGTAAACTATTCTAAAAACCATTAGGTCGAAAAATCCAAGTCAGGCATTTTACCATCAAACACTTTCCAATATGCAGGATTTAATTCCATTCCTTCATTATCTATACCACTTATCTGTTAAGGGTCACAGAGAAGCTGGAGCCAATCGCAGCTGAATTTGGGCAACAGGCGGGGCACACCCCGAGCAGGTTGCCAATCTATCGCAGCGATCATACGCAGGAATTAAAACTGTAACACTTGATATAGTGGTAATAACAGTATTAGGTGTATGAGTGTCCTAGAGATGATATTTACTCAGGATATTTTTAATGATTTATCATTTTCAGTAATTATGTTGTCATAAATCCCTCGCAAATCCCTCTATATTTGCATGAGACAATGCAGTCAGTGTTACCATACTGCATCACTGATCATAAGATTGCTTTGTTTTGCAATCTTAAACCTAAAGCTTTTTTAATCTCCTATTCTTTCTGCCCTTCATTTTCTTATCTCTTAAGCTCCTCATTCTTCATCTCTATAAATATCTTCTGTCTTCATCTGAGCCAAACATTTATCTCACTTCATGATGCACTTTGACACTCTGTCCTTTCATCATTGGTTATACACACACGCACACATTCCTTCCTTGGTCCATTAAATAATAAGGTATTTCCTGTTTAGAACGACCATAAGCTTTCCTTATAAAAGCACTCAAACCACATGGGAAGGACCTTCAACACTTTTACACATTTTAGAAATGGGGTGAAGGTGCGCACTACACCTGTGAGGAGTAAGAATTACTCGCACACTGAAGTGGGGCATTCGGCCATGGGGTTTTTTTTTTCTTTTGCACCCAAAAGAGCTGTGAAATGGCTTCAAAATTTCCACCTCACCCACTTCAAAGTCACAGTGGAATAAAATGCATCAAAGCCAGCTTGGCAAAAAAAAAAGGGGGGTGCTTTGCATCTTAACTCTGTAAAGATGGCAATCTGTTGAGTCATCTGTGAATTCTCCAGGGGGCAAGAGCAGGAAAGAAAATAACAACAAGAAAGTTCCAGAATGATCCGTCTATAAATCCCCTCTCTTAGATAACACACAAGATAAAGAAAGCGAGTGGATTTGCAGGTGCAAGGTCTCCAGAGTGGAAGTGATACTGACTCTCTGACTAGTCAAGAGGTACTAAAGTCAATTATTGAGTGTCCCTATAGTTACATTCATACAGTTGATTTGATACAGATCTGATTTTTAACAGAGAATTAATATTACTCAAGTCCAGAACGTGCAATAGACATTTTGTACACAAAAAGAGCTCCATTTCTACTTAATAATATCAAGCCGCCGGCCTGGTTTTAATATTAAAGCTGCATTGCAGATTTTTCTTTGTGATTCAGTAGAGGGTTCAGTAGAGGAAAAAAACCCATGAAACCTAGCTAAAATGTTCATTTTAAGTCAGAGGTTTCTGGGGTTTTTTTTATTCATATGCTGTATGGTCTGATTGCTGTCATATGTATAGGTTCAAAAGAAGGTCTAGTAAACATATGAAGAAAAAAAAACACTGGCACTTGATTTTATGTAAATTATTTAGCTGAAGGCAGCTCATTGGACACAAGACTACCTACAGCTCTTAAGAGACAGAACGGGATGAGTTGTGACAGATTTTTTTAAACAAGATTGCTTGTTTGAGGGGAAAACGGTTGCCGATTAAAACATTATGTTAAAAGATGGAAGAACAGAGAAGTGTGTGTTTATTTCCCCTACTTCTTGTTCAGAGACTGTGGCATAAAACACATTTCAATAGCTAGGCATGTAACGATATATCGTGCAACGATAAATCATGGTACAAATTTATGAAGATTTATATGGAGGAGATAAAAAAAGAGTTGTAATTATTATTATCAGGCTGCATAATCTCTTAGCTTTTCCTAGCTGTAAGCGAAATTGCTGTAACTGTTGTTTAGACAGCAGTAGGGGTGGAATAATGTACAATACAGAGAGTGCAGGTGACGTCACCATAGGCGGAAGTAACACAGCTTGAATGCAGTGGAAACACAGAAAAAAAAATTGATCTAAATTGGGAACGAGCTTTTGTGCAGTCGGAATTATCTCTGTTCAAACTGCCCAAAACAAAATTAAAGAGAAGCAAATGATGCAAGTTATTTTATATTTAAGCTGACAGCCTGTCTTCACAAATGTCTATGAACGTTTATTAACAAAATCCATATTTGTTATTAACTTTCTTTCATTTTCAATAAAAGGAAGATTTTATTTAATAGGCTGTTATATTTTATTCCAAATTTTACAGATGTTTGTAAAAGATTCTTGTTAGTTACTAAGATTTTTTTTTTCATTAACAAAAGGAATATTTAAGCTGATAAAGAATATTAATATAAATTCTGCATATTTTTGGTAATAAAATTTTCAACTATTTATTTTTCATTTTTAATATTGTGAATCAAACCTAATCAGGAATTGGCTAAATATTCAGTTGCCAGTGGCTTTTAAAGAAGACACTGAACATTAAAATAACCTCCAAATGGCAGCCTCCAATATCCTATACTGTGTTACTGGTGGTCAAGCTAACAAAAATATATCTTAAGAGAGACAGATTGTAAAAATGGGGGAAAAATAAAAAGAAAAACATCTACAGAATTCACTAGTGGTGACTGAGCTCCCTTTTATCTTTCTGATCACTTAAGGTAGATATATTTTTCCATAATTAGTTACACATCCAAAACTATAGCTAGCTTAACAATTTGATGCAATTTGTAGCTACACTTATACAGCTTGTTCACTGACAGTGACAGTGTTTGCAAAACTAAGCTATACTCCGACACTTTGCTCTAAAGGTGAGCAAAATGGCGAACAAAATGTCATGCTGCAATACTCATAGATCTTTTAATGTCACAAAATATTCAGTTTTGCTGATGATTTGCTAACAAATCACAAACAAAATAGTCAATCAATATTACAAATAGGCTAACTAGTTTCAAGATTTTCCCATTTTCTTTATTCAAATATTACACTGAATACTTAGTAACCATGCCATTTATGTTAATGTGAACATTAAAGGTTTTTATTTTCGTATGCAACGTCGAGGAGTAGTGGTGGGACAAAATATCGATATGGGAATATATATCGTTTTACTTCCTCTTGTGATAGGTTATCTACACATTGGCACCAAATATCAATATTTTTATTAAAACATGCAGGCGCTCTAAACAGATTCTCTGCCAAATTTGACTGACGGGAGTCATTACTTCTTGTGGTGGTGCGTATGAAATGACTGTGGGTATTTACGCTCCTCAAAATACTGAGGGGGTGGGTGTATTTTTTTAATGTATTTAATAAATAAAAATACCATTCCTACTTTTTACGTATTATCTTGCAATGTATCGGGTACCACAGAATAGTTGTGTCATAATACCATCGTTATCCTGGGCAATGTATCATGATAGTATTATATTGTGAGTTATCTGTGATTCCCACACTACTGAGGAAGCTATGATGACAACCACAGAGGACATTTTGTTCAGTAAGCTGTATGTAGACTTAATATTTTTTAATAATAATAATAATAATAATAATAATATCAGTGTTATTATTAGTCGTAGTAGTAGTAGTAGTAGTATGGCCCACTATGGCCTAGGATAGTCAGATGATTTTAGGCATGATTTGCAATTTTTGGTTAAATATGCAAGTGCTACTAAAGGAAAAATAGCAAAAAGTTTCACGATGAATTCAGAATTCAGATAATTATGTTCTGTTTTTTAAAATTACACGCCGGGTCAAGTGGTGCTCTCAGACAAAGTCAGCACAATGTTTTTCTGGGATTTTTTTTTTTTTATCAGTTTGTACTTTTCCAGTACATTTGGTCTTTCTAAATCCAGTTTAAGACCACAGGTTAAATCCTTTAGATACGTCAGGGCAGCCACTACAAAACACTTCTGGTGTTGCTACTGCTATCTTTCATCTAGAGACTAAAGCAGATATCGGTACTGTTTATAGTATATGTAACTGAATGGCAGGAGAAAATAAATCACTGATGTAGGTCAGGAGTTGATTTGAAATGTGGCCAAATACCAGTCCCTACTGAACTACTAAATTACTGAATAATTGAAACGCATCCATGTTAAAGAGGAGTTAGATGACAGATTCAGCAATATTGAATGTTTAAGGAAGAAGTTTGTTTTCTTTACAGTGCTCACTCACACTGTCTAAAACAATAGCTGAAATGATGAAATTTCACTTCCTGGTAGAGTAAGACTCGTCTAAATCCTTAGCACTTTTTTAGTAATCACTGACGTAACATCGGGCGTGAGAAATGCAACAAATACACAGCGACTTCCAATGCCATAAAGCGTGATGTCGAAACATGTTCCCATCATTGCATGAACTAGAAGCATGGCTGGTCCAACAGGTGTTGGAAGCAGTTGTGCAGCACACCATGCAGCAGAGCAAGTGGCGAGCTCGCACCTGTTCTACTGTCCAAATAAATAACAAGGCTGGAAACAAAAAGCCTGCTGTGAATGTTTCTCGCTTCAGCAAAGCAACACTGTATGTCCTCCAAGAAGTCACAGTGATGCTGCCAGATGAGCCGAGCACATAACACCGTACGGAGTAGGTGTGATATCAGCAAAAACTCATACACAGACACAGGTAAAATTCAGATCTAGATAATGATACATATCACAATATAGCACATTTTCTGTGAATTAAAAAAAAACAAATAAACCTATATTTTATTAAAAAATCAGGAACGTTTTTTGGATGATCAAAATCCTCCGAAAAATGCGTTCAATAATAAGTATATAGCTGGTATCAGTGCATATTTTGATAAGGTTGTTGATAACAATAATGGAAGCAAAATTGTTCGCATTAGCCATCTAGCGTTTTTAAAAAAAAAAAGGCTAGTTACCAAACAACAAGCTATAGTGTAGACTTAACACTTATCATGCTAAAGAAGAGCCTACAATGTTAAGGACAGGCCAAATAACCCTTAAGCGTAAGCTCTTTTTTCATGAGAAACCTGTGAAATAATATTCCTCTGAGATGAAGCTTTAGAGACAGCATGCCATCAAGGTTGTAAATACCACAGGGTGGAAGTAGGAGGATTATGATTTGGTCCAAGTTATCAAGTTTTGACATGTCAGAAGAAAAAAAAAACCCAGGCGAACAAAAAACTGTGTAAATCACAACAATTTTTTTCAAAACCATGAGACAATACATGTCCAAAATACTCTTGTTACAAACCATCATATACTTCACGGATCACTTTTTATACCACTGTGCTTTTGAATGCTCGACTCTGATTGGTCAGGAACATCCATCCACACCCTGCACAGGAAGGCCCCCTCGCCTGGCGGGTTTGAACCCAGAACTTTGAAGTATTACGCACAATACTGCCTAAAATCAGTACCCTGGATCTGCCCTGGACCAGATCTGACCCACTGATGCATGTCCCGGAATTACCATAATCTCATTTTGCTGACATATCATCTCACTGACCACAGGCCACAAACAATCCTCTGATGTTTCACATCAGAAACATCTGTCTCGGTCCTTGTATCGAGTACCAGCGGATTCTCGGACTATCGATGCTGATATCTAAACTTCATTTGGGCTTGGGGGGAGAAGGGGGGGGGGGATCACTAACAATCCCAAAACTAATGAACAACTCAATTTCACTCTGAGAATCACCTGGATGACTTATATTAGTGAATAAAGGTGATGCTTTACACCCTGGAGTCCCTGAACACCAACTGTTCGCCCGTGTCCTCCTTACAGTCCTCCTACTTGACTAGCAATGAAATCACCCCCTTTTCACCCTGTATCCAAGTAGGAGAGCATGAGAATCACTTAAGGCACCCTTATTTAACCAAAAGCATACCAAAGCTTCCATTTCCTGCTCCTAGCTTCTGACTCCCGTCAATTTAGTTTGACTTTAAGGTCAATCCGACAGAAGCTGTGGTATATAGGTGTGTTGTGCTGGGGGACCTCTGAGTGTGTGTTATGTTAAGAAGCGCAGCGGGTCAGTGCGCGCGCCTGAACCCGGACCCCAACAGCAGAAAGTTCACCTGCATGTGCTTACCGCTTGCGTTTTTGCCACAGATGAGATGCTGGTAGGGTTGCAGCAGACCCCAGAGCTCCGAGTCGTTGTTGATCGCTTGTTCCAGGGACTCGATGGTGAGCTTGGGAACTCCGTTCTCCTTCTCCACCAGTGCGCTCCTCTGTACGCGTCCGAACACGTCGCGGAACAGGGTCTCCATGCATGCGGTCAGGTAGATGGCGGCGTGCTCGTGGATCCGCAAAGCCACCCGACTGTCCACCATCCACCGGAAGAACTTCCCCACGGAGAAGACGAGCCCGCAGCGCGCCGACTTACCCCGACTGAAGCGATCGCCCGTGCTCATGTTGTACAGCGAGAGCGCGCCCAGTGCCGCGGTCACGCAGTTGGCGGAGATGGTCCACGACAGCACCACCTTGATGGCGCTCTGGACCTCGTGCTTGGTGCACTTGGCGTAGCGCAGGCTCAGGCGCTGCGCCTCGAGGGCGATCCGGACGAGCGCGCGGCTCAGCAGCGCCGACAGCTTGGCCACGATCTCGCGGGACGCGCCGGCCGAGCGCACCACCTCCTCGTCCTTCTGCAGCGCGCCTTCCACCTCGGCCACGCTCCACGGCACCTCCTCGAGCTCGGGCAGCTTGGCACATTGGCCCGAGCACTCGAGGATCTCCGTGTCTTCCGCCAGCACGGTGTTCACCGTGTCCAGACTGTTGTGTCTGCTGTGCATGGATTCGGTCAGATGCCAGCAGTTTCCCCCATGCGGGAAGGACGGGTGCGTGTCGGAGCAGCAGAGCGACACGCTGGACGACCTAAACGAGTCCGCCGCTCCACCATAACCGGAATCGAGCGTCAAATCCTCCAGCGTCCTCGCGGCTGCCTTACCCTTGCCTGCCATGGCTGCACCTCATTATTGTGGGCTGCGCCTTGCGTGCTTTAACCGAATCAAACAAAGCAAAACAACTGGCTACATTCGCGCGCACAGATAGACAAAACCTCCCCGGGCTTCTTCTTCTTCTTCTTTTTCTTCTTCTTCTTCTTCTTCTTCTTGTTTTTGTGTTTTTCAAATCGGAGAACACCTCTGAGCGGCTGTGCGCGCAGGTGGAGCGTTGCAGCTGCTCTCAGTGGTTCAACAGTCAACAGGCGAGTCCTCCACCTCCTCCAGAGTCTCGGAGCTTCTCCAACTTCGTGCGCGCGGTTTGAGAGCTCGCTCGCTCCGTCGCTCGCGCAACCCGTCTCCAAGCACTGCAGAACCGCTTGATGGGCGGGGATATGCAAATACGTCGTGAGTGTTGTCCAATCAACAGCCTGGGATACGCTTGAGTGACAGCCGGGGCCGGGCTTAACCCGAGATTCCTATCGCGGCGCTTTAGCTGATGAGAGTCGATGGAGCCCAAAGCGGTTCGAGGGAGAAGAGAAGAACAGGAAGGAAAAATCCATACAGGAGAAGGGAAGTGAGCTGTAGTGTGGAAGGACGTGTTGGGTTTAGGGGAAGCGTTGAAACAGGGTAATGAGGCGAGCAAAGGGAACGGGGTTGAAGCAACATGTTCGGGCAGGAGTCACGATGACGGGGGCAGCGCCGCTTCCTGTCACTGACTGCGGTATAACAGATGATCTGCTCTGCATCATTTTTCACCCGTCATGGCTCATCATCACCTGCAGAGGCTGCTGAGGCTGAAGATGCTGGGAAAAGAAAGCTACTTCCAGCACACCCACGCACCCACGCGCGCGCACCCACGCACCCACGCGCGCACATACACCCACGCGCGCGCGCGCACACACTCTCTATCCGCATCTTCCACACACATGTAAAACATCTAACTTATGTAAAGGAAAAGATTTAACTCCCTTTTAACGAGAAATGAGACTTTACACACTCGAGAGTTACTACTACTACTAAAAATAATATTTAAAATATAATTAATAATAATAAAATAATAATAATAATAATCATAATAATAGGGTGGCATGGTGGTGTGGTTGTTAGCCCTGTCCTCTCCCAGCAAGAAGGTCCTGGGTTCGATCCCCGGGGTCGACCTGGACACTTTTCTATGTGGAGTTTGCATGTTCTCCCCGTGTCCGTGTGGGTTTCCTCCGGGTACTCCGGTTTCCTCCCACAGT
>JAQMCW010152726.1:0-12478 GCA_030068335.1 Chrysichthys cranchii | reverse complement strand
TTTTTATGCAATCGTTTTGTTCACCCCACTGAACTAAAGCTGAAAGTCTGCACTTCAACTGCATCTGAGTTGTTTCACTTAAAATTCCTTGTGGTAATGTACAGAACCAAAATTAGAAAAAAGTTGTCTCTGTCCAAATATTTATGGACCTAACTGTACATTGCCTCCAGAATTATTTTCATGCTTCATAAAAATGAACATAATTTAATATACAGTATAAAAAGAATAATGCATGCAGTTAATACCAATATTATTTTACAAGCTTATATCTTTATAACATTTGTACCTTACTTTACAGCCTATATGTCAAAATCACTAGACTTTATTTTTTATTTTCTTTTTTAATGATCCCAGAAGGGTGCCTTTAACCATTTAGATGTTTTTAATACCCATGTTCATATACATACTCTAGCATGCATGCCCTATATATTATTCCCCACTTTCATTACTATTATGCTATGTCTAATTTATGTCACACCTGCTCTGCCTGCTCCGCCTGCTCTGCTTGCTTTATCTGCCCCGTCTGTTCATTCAGTGTGCTATTCTGGTTTGACTTTGCTGTTTATTGTTTTTATTTCAGGATTACTTGTGTTACCCTGTTTGACCTTAGTTCTGGGTTTGACTTTGATTCTGCCTGCTGATTCTGGACCTCTGCCTGGGTTTTATTACAAGTGAGCTGCACATGCATCCTATCTGGCCAGTTTCTCATGACTATTTGAATTTTTCATCTTCTGGAAGCAAGTTTATAATGGTGACAGTGCTTATTTACTAGGAAGCCCCCCAGAGTTCTTTAATTGTGATCATTATTTGCAATTACCAGAATTCGTCATATTGCTACAGTAAACTGCAAATGCTTGAGAGTTTTCACAGACGTTTAATTTGGCATAATGCAAAAGAATACTCATTAGAGGTCAAGTTGCTTGGACTGTTTGCTTAAAGCGCATTCGGCTGTACACTCTGTGATCTGTTAGATCGCCAATTTCAACTGTGTCACTGCTTTGGACTAGATATTGAATTTGATTTGCACTTTCTCATTTATGTGCATTCATTTTCTTGCAGTTGTATCAGGATCAGGGTATCTGAATCTTTAGTACCATGCAACTAAAAGGTGCACTGTATAGGATTTAGGTAGACCTATCAGGAGAAATAGAACATACTATTCATAATTATGTTTTTATTAGTGTATAGTCATCTGTAACTATGAACCATTGTGTTTTCTTAAGCCTAAAATGAACACTTCATATGTACATAGGAAGTAGATCCTCTTCCACTAAGTCACTATGTAGTCTAGAACAGACAAAATAAACACTAGCTCTCCAGATTGCATTTTGGGTTTTTCATAGAGGCAACCAACATGGAAGGAATGTGAAGAATGTAGGAGCCATTTAAAAATCTGAGTTCTTGTGTTTTCTTTGAATTTGTTAAACATTAATATAAATGTATAAAATGTTGGCCCTGATACTTACCTTTGGTTCTGATTCCTGTTGAGGTTGAAAGGTACCACACCCCTCCCTGCGTCCCTGTCTGATTTTGTAATGGTATACAGTGAACTCCCGCAATATCGCGGTTCACATTTTCACATTTTGATTCACGGAATTTTTTGGCTTTCACGGGACTCTGGAATATTAAATATAAAATATAATTTAAAAAAACGTTATTTCGAACATTAAAAAAACATTTAAATCAAAATAAAACAGTATGCATGGTATTTCATCAGCGGATGAATACACAGTGGCGGTGTACGCCACTTCCACTTGAGCTAGTAAACGGGCTGTAAACAGGAAGTGACCTCACCAGCAGTAAGTACGCATGTGGAATTTTATATGTTGTTAAAATTATGTATGTTTAAGAGTGTAGAAAGTGTTTAAGAGCATAGGACGTGTTTATAAGAGTGTGGAAAAGGTCAATAAGAGAGTGGAAATGGTTTAGAATGCCTTAATAGTCCAGTCAGATTTATGAATCTGTGTATTCCAGTCAGATTTATGAATCTGAAAATAATAATGGAAATAAGACCTTCTGGTTAGGAGTAACATAGTAACAGTTTTCTGACTGAAATTCAAGTGTAATTTATAATTCCAAGGGAATTGGAAGAAGAGCCACTACAAAGAAGAAGAAAGAGGAGGTAAATGAAGCTGCATTCTTACTTGGGAAACTGTTTTGGTGGTTCCAATAAAATAATATTATGCTCACAGTTAAAGTCTATTTGAAGTACATTTTCAATTCCTGCACTTACCAACCACATACCAGGCTTTTAGTTTTCAAAAGAAAACTGCAAAATGTTAAAATGTATTAATGCCACTTTATGACACATTGTTTTTAGTTTTATATACAAATTTATTAACCTACCTTAAATGACTGACATGTTAGTTAGTCACTAAGATAAACAAAATTAAGATACTGCATCTGGTTGCCACCGTAGGTTCTAATGCATTCTTTGAAAGGGAACGGATGAGCAGATGAGTGTTAAGTTGGTTGCAATCTGCAACCTCACAGCTAGATGCCACTTCAAATATTCAATATAATTCAATGTTGAATGCTCACTCACTCTTCTATCTTCTATCGCTTACGCCTGTTTATTGTCACATTCATACCTATGGGCAATCTAGAGTAGCCAATTAGCCTAGTCTTTGGACTGTGGGAAGAAATTGGAGTATCCAGAGGAAACCCATGGGGAGAACATGCAAACTCCACACAGAAAGGTACCCAGTTCAACCCCAGGGATCAAACCCAGAACCTTCTTACTCTGTATCAACAGGGCTAACACCTACACCACCACGCTGCCCATGTTGAATACTGAATTCATTATATATTTTCCTTATCCATCTTCTTTCACCTGTTCAACAAATGATTCACTTTAAGTCTTTGTCTTTATTCATCTTCTGGGGTTACATCCTAGGCAGGTCATCCAATCCACCGCAGGGCGACACACAGACAGACAATCATTCACACTCACATTCACACCTATGGGCAATTTAGAGTAGCCAATTAGCCTAATCCCCTCTGTGCATGTCTTTGGACTGTGGGAGGAAACCAGAGTACTTGGAGCCCAGGTCGACCCCGGGGATCGAATCCAGGACCTTCTCGCTGTGAGGCTACAGTGCTAACTCCCACACCACCATGCCACACCTTCCACACTTTCAAAATAATAGTTATAAATTCTGTACATTAAACTGGACCATTAAGGTTAGCTAATCAGTTAGTTAGCTAGTTAACTAACCTAACTTATTATCACATTATACACTATTACAATGAGGCAACCAACCTTTAAATATGTAAGGCAATATTTATGGCTTTATATTAAAAACCACTCGTGTTAAAAAGTAAATAAATACAATTTAAAGCCTACAATAAAAGACTTACCTACCCTCAATCACTCAAACCTACTTCTCTCAGCATAATAAAAAAACAAAGGTCAGAAACAAGTTACCCAGGTGGAAAAATAGCTTTCAGTTATGTGAAATTGACCAAATAGTATTTTTACACATGACCATCGCACCAGAATGTGGACCTTCTCCAAATTGTGGCTACATGTTTTTTTTAATTGCTGTAGCATGACAATTTCCCTTCACTGGAATTAAGAGACCTTTCTAGCATGCCAAACCCCCTGTGCACAAAGTGTTGTCTATATAGACATGGTTTGACAAGGTTGGTGTGGAAGACCTTGAGTGGCCTGCAGGGAGCCTTCATGTACACCACACGGAACATTTTTGGTATAAACTGGAACTGCTTACTACATGTCAGGGCTCCTTGGCTAGAATCATTGCCCGAATTCATTAATGCTCTTGTGACTGAATGGGCAAATTACACTACATAATAAAATGGAAACTGTTTCCAAAAACATGGAGGTTAATAAAATGGCAGGGGAGGGACTAAATATGGAATGTAATATTCAACATGCACATATGGGTGTGATGATCAGGTGTCTACAAACCTTTGGCCAGAAAGTGTTCATTAGTTAGCTAAGGGATTTAATCAAAATGCAGCCAAGACATCTTATCTATTTTTGAATGAATTCTTCTATGCCTGAAGTACAACTTCAAACTCTCTGTTTAAAGTTTGTGATTTCAAAACGAGGCTTGATTTATTGGTAAAAATAAACAAAGAGGTTGATGTAAAAGGTTGATGTAGCAGGCAGGTCTGCTGGATTTTTTTAATTATACCTCAAATTTCTAAACATGCTTTTTGTTTGTGTAATTTGTTCGAAAGGTAAATGCAGAGCTCTCTCTTTCATGTACGTATATATGTGAACTGGTTTGACAGTCGTAATTTCTCTAAATCCAGTCATTAATTGCATGCTTTCCCATATCAAATTCATCTCAGGATTCCCTTGATAGTTAGCTGATGAGCTAAAGTGGAGGTGATAGAGCAGCAAGGGCATGAAAATGTGCAGTACTGAAGGCCTCAAATTGGGAAATGTGGCTTTAACCTAGAGCTCTTATGCACCGAGTAGGTCTCATCATCAAGTACATCTCATTTATTCATCCTTGTGAACAAGTCTCTTCTGTACTAAGAATAGAGTTATTTTCATGGGGTATTAGAGTGTGACTTTAGCAGTGTTGCTCCCATATATAGTGTTGCCAGAGTTTGTTGGCACACTGGCAGCAGCTGTGACTGCTGGCACAGACACAGTATGCATCCTGGTATGAAACAGGGTGTTTTGCAAGGTCATGCTGGTATAATCAGAGTTCATTTCTCTCTCTCCCTTTCTCTTCCTGTGTCTGTTTCTCTCTGTCTCTCCCTGGGCATGCATTAACCTTGGCAGGGGATGTTTGTTCCCCATGAAACAGGGACAGATAGTTTTGTTAGAAGAAACTCATTTGTTCTGATAGCACTGTAGTCACCATGCTGATGAGCTTGGAATCTCTCTGACCAACATTTCTCTCTCTCTCTCTCTCTCTCTCTCTCTCTCTCTCTCTCTGTCCTCCAGTGTGTCACTTCGACTTCACACACTGCCACATTATTTCATCCTCGCTATTGGGCTCAAAGATCATCAAGAAGGCAAGATTCTGGGCTGGCCTTTGAAGACATTTGAATCATCTCTGCACTCTCTCAGAATACAAATTGTGCTATTTTAGTCTGGGTAAACAGGTGCCCCAGTAGCGCATTGAATCACTAATGGCTCAGTCTGGTTTTAAATTGCAGTGAGCGTTCTATTACTTGTGTATGCATGTCCTACCTTACATGACAGCTGAATAATAAGTTGAATAATGAGTAGTGCAGACTGTAAATTGTGCATACTGTGTCACTGTATCTTAGTCACTTTTAAGCTCTTTTTATGATTTTGTATTCCACTAGTAAATTGTTTAATAAGATGTTGTGAATTGAAAGCTTTTTCAGTGTGCCTTAGTTTAAAGTTTGTGCTAGTATTTAGAAACTGATTCATGTGGCAACCATGAGTACACAACAGATATGACATACATTTTGAAAATCTGTGTCGGTTTTTGGTCCAAGGCGTGCACCAATTTGTGCTGTACCAATTAGAGGTCTTAAATGATCTGGGTCTACACAATAGATTGTGTAGGGGTGCTGGACAGACATATGCATGACATCGTGGACTATTATTAAAAAATAAAAAAAACATGTGACTGTGCAGTATGGATGATGGTACACAATTTTGTTGTGAGTGAGAACGCCTGCATTTTCTATCCTGTGCATGATGGATACGAGTAGGTGGGTCTTTAGGGGTTGCTCACCCACACTGAATTGATATTGATTGAGAAGGAAAGCATGCAGAATGTTTACAAAGTACACAGGAGTTTCAGACACATAAGTATTTAATGGAATAGTTGCACAAGATTACTTGAATTTTTTTCAGAATTCTTCAGAACAGGGTATGTGTAGTAGACAATTGTGATCATGACATGTAATTGCATTTATCCTGTCTCCATTTTAAGTAACATTTTGGTCAAAAAGTCTGGTAGCCTCATAAATGTGAATTTAAAATAAGTTCCACAAAGTATTATTTTAAATCTAAAGATTGACATTCAGCCATTCAATGGAACTGGCTAGTGTTCATGTGCAATTGTTCATTATGAAAAACCTTAGTATTATTCTCTTTGGAGACACACACTTTACTTTTTTTTTTAATACAGTGGACCTTCGGCTCACAAACTTAATCCATTCCGAGACTCTGTTCATGAACCAATTTGTTCGCAACCCGAATCAATATTCCGATTGAAATGAATGTAAATACAATTAATGTGTTTCAGCTCTCAAAAACATGTTTTTAAAGTGTATTATTGGTTGATGTGTGGCAATAAAACATAGATTAAAATTAAAGTAACCTTAATTATAGAAATAAAACTCAATTAAATAAACAGATGATTTTAAGGCATGTTACCTTTGAGGTGGATACGTAGTAGGTGGACAGTGGTGGAGGAAGAAGTTTTAAAAATACGTTTTGCGATTACCGGTATTTCTTTATTTGATATAATTTCTTTATATGCTTAGGCTTCTTACTCTCACTAAAATTTCCATAATGAAGGCTTATAGAGCAAAATTTGCAGAGAAACAAAATGAAAAAAAAAAAATATATATATATATATATATATAATTGAACATGTTCACACCACGAGTGCTTGACCGGAACTTAAGACTTTTGCCGTGAAGTGTGGGTTGGCTTCTTGTGCATCAATCAAGGATTAATTCATCAGTCGGTATAAAATCTGCTCTGGAATTTAGTTTGTATGTCAATTTATTCACATATCAAATGCATTCACAAGCCAAGGGTCCACTGTACCACATAGGATTTTTTTTTTTAATCTAAAGACTGACAGCCTGTCATGAGCCTCAACTGTGATTAAGTACAACTGTGTACTATGAAACAATGTTGGGCTCTATTTTCTGATGCAGCCACAAAATCAAGACATAAGATCAGGGCTTTTTTTTTTTTTTAACTTTGTGACCATGGACTGAGATGAACACATAGTAGAGAGGTGCAAATGTCAAAAGTTGCTGCATTTGAGCGAATACATTATCAAGTGTGGTTAAGCATGCTGCTGCAATATCCAATCAAATCAGCTTCTCTCTGTCCCTTTAAGGACTGAGTATACACAGGGCAATGCACAGTGTAATGACTTTAAAATAAGTTTCACTTACAGATCTTATTGTTACTTACAGATTTTATGTCGTCAATAACCAGCTTACTTATAAGGATTGCAAAACATATTTCATTCTTTCGTGTCACTAAAGTTTATGTCAATATTTTACTGTGATAGAGTAATAATAATGGATACTTGGAGACAAGTGCAAACATTTTAATTTTTTATTTTGAATGCCAAAATGAAATCCATTAAATATCTACCCTTACATATAAGCTTGCAATTAAACCTGTATGAATTATATTTAATAGTTCACACACACAGATAATAGATAGATTCCAAAACACAATAAATATCAAGCCCTGACTTTATGTTTTTAAAAGTAACACTGAAATTTTGTGGGTCTCTACATGTTGCTATTATGACTAATCACATTACAAGCAAGCACATTCTGTTTAATTGGTTGAAAATTAGTTTCTTTACAAAAGGTAATATCTGCCACATCGTTTTTTTTTTAACAAATCAGGAGAATTAAAGCCCTCTGCCTGAGAGGTTTTATCTAGATAATCTGCTTCACACCAGCTCAACGGTGAAAAACAATTTCACACTTTTATAATTTTGTATATGTAGGCGTATGTACAGTTATTGGATTTTTCAGTGATGTTGAGATGATATTTTGAGAGAGCCTAAATAACTATCAAGAGGATCATGTGAGTGATAAAGTAAAATTGCAATGAAATTTCAAGTGACGTGAATTGACTTTGTGTTAAGTGCAAAACTGACTGATGTCATCTGAGTTATTTGTACTTATTTGTTACAGATTTAAAAGAAAAAAAAGAAAGAAAAAAAAAAAAAAAAAAAAAAAACATCTTTTATATTTAAAGTTGATTGGGGAAGTTGTTAGACCCCTACCATTTTGTGCATTTTGTAGTATTAAATTCTGAACACAATATTCCATAATAACAAAAAAAAAGTTTCTTTTCTTTTCTTCAATATTTCAAAATGTTGAAATGTCTCTAGAACTTGACTGGGGTCCATCTGTGGCAAATTCCATTGGTTGGAGATGATTAAGAAAGTTGCACACCTGTGTGTAAAAGGTCCCAAAATTCAGAGTACATTTCAGACCAAAGCCCAAGAAACTCTATGTAGTCCTGCACAACAAAACTGGGTCAACACACATATCTGGAAAGGGTATAAATCCATTTCTAAAGTTTTCAATTTTTCAAGGAGCATAGTGGGCTCCATTGGAACCTGAAAGTTGGACAAACATCCCAGAAATAATTTATCAATCAGCCCTTTATAATAGAGTGGCTAAACGTGGGCTGCTTCTGAGTAAGTGACATATAACAGGCAGTTAAAGTACTCTGAGAGCACAATAAAAATAACACATTAAATGTTACTTTTTGGGCTAAACTCCAAGTGCTACATCTGGTGAAAAGCAGGTATTTCTAATACCACCCCTACTGTTAAACATAATGTTCTCAGAAATGTACGTCTCTGTGGCAGAAATAGGGAAACTAGTCCAAATAGAGGGAAAGATGAAGGCAACCAAATGCAAAGAGGTCTCTGAAGACAACAACATGATTGATACAGCCACCACAATACAGTAAGTGGCCCAGCCAAAGCCCCGATTTATATATAACTATATAGATCAATAGATAGATGGACAAACAAGTACATTTAATCTTTTTCATTTTAAAATATCACTTCAGTGTTATTCTGCTTCTATTTTCAGTTAAGAGTATGTTGTGCACATTTTGACTGTTGCTTCTCACCGAAGCACATTTCTTTCCATTTCTTTCATTTCTTTCTGTGTTTGATGTTTGTTTTCTCTTTTGATGTTTTTCTGATTTTGCCTCATTGCCACTGGTTGTTGGTTGTGGTGTAGCTTGAGTGGTGTGTGTTCTCCTGGTTACTATGGAGAGCTCTATGCGGTGACATTTCTATGCTCACTTTGTAGATCCATGTCTCAGTGTTGGCCAGTGGCATTGCACCATGTGCAGGCTGTGTGGGACATACCTGTGTGTGCCTTTTGGTGGGACTGTAGCTACATGACTTGAGTTGCATCCTGGCAGCCTTTGAAGGTCTCCATTTTATTTTAAAGTGACCTTGAGTGTGAGAGAGCCTATATAAGGCACAATATAAACTGAACATTATTATTATTATTAGAACTATATCACAGGGAAACAGGAACTAGGAAGGGCAGCAGCAAGCTTAAAAAAAAAAGTTTGCCTTCTTAGTCTGAGAGCTTGTAATGTGATTCAGTTATGAGATGAGCGTGAACAGAGAGTGAGTAAGAGAGAAAAAAGGGAGGGTGATTGAAAAACAAATTTCCCTCATCTTTTCCCTCATCTGTCTCTGTTTATGCATATTGGAATGTAACAAATGTGTTAAGAGCACACTGGGACATGCTGACATTTTATGGAGCCATTCCCAAGATCCCAGTGCGCATGACACAATAATGTGGTCACTGTGTATCTGATATAGCAATTGTTTAATGTTTAATTTGCCCCAGTAGTCAACCTGTTACGTTAAACAGCCTCACAGTGATAAAGCACCATCATAAATTGAACTGTGGTGTAATGTTCAGAAAAAAATGCATCTAACCTGATGAATAAGTACACAACTAGAAAACACTTCTTGTAATAATCCCTTGTGTGCAAATAATGACCTGTGACTCTCTGCCACACACAAGATTGCAACTGGTGATCCTCTCACACATGTTGGGTTTGCCATACTTAAGATGACGATAAATGAACTTTGGTCCTTTAGTAACCTGAAGTGGTTGAGCAGAGGATGCCTGAAGCAAAAAACTGCCTCTGTGAATTCTTCTGTTTGAAATGAAAGCTGAGGCAAGTAAAGACTGGTAACCTCAGTAAACAAGCAGCCTTGCTCCTTAGAAATAATGTTAAAAGATTTTCAATAAATTGGTTTCCCTTTATTCTGCCTCTAGGAGTTAGTGCAACATGATCTTTACCTTTATAATGGTTATTAGCACATTGACTATACATGATAAATATCTAATATATTTTAGTATTTATCTAAAAAGGTTTTTTTTAACTAATACTTCTCTGATTACTTTACTAAAGATTACTAACCTACTCTGATTACTTTACTAAAGATTACTAAACCACAAACTTGATCTAACCTAGGCAAACATATTGCCACATTAATATATAATGAAAAAAATATCACCAATTTAACTAAACTAGGTCCTTTTCTAGTAGCATTTGAAGTATCAGGCTCCTAGGATGATCTGTCTGGCCCTGGCAGCCTGTATTAATCAAGCAGGATTTGCCCACTATCAGCACAAGCAATCACGGTTTCTAATTTTAGAAATTGATTTTTTTTTTCTCTGCTAGCTGAGTAATAAGGATGAGGAGGGAGAGAGAAGGGGTGGCTTGGCTGTCTCATGCTGAATGAGTCAATGAGACCATTTGGATCATCTTTGCTGCTTCTCGTCCATCTGGTCTCTGTACCCATGTTGTACCCAAGGTGTCATTAATAGCTGCCTGGCTGTTTGTGTCTTACAGTTTTGTGTAGCTGTTGTGAAATATATATTAAAATGGCCTTTATTAGACAAAACAAGTCTCCAAATTTCATTTTGGTGCTATTGCTTTATATGGTATGGTTGCTCACTAAACAATGCATATGTATACTAGTTTATTTATCAGGCTTTCTGATATTGAGGTTTAGGGAGGCTTCTTATGCCAGGCAACTATGTGTTTGTGGTGGGTTTTCTGGTTATTCATTATGCCGAATCTCCAGTGGGAGACCTTTGTTTCAACCATTAAGAAGCTGATGGTGTACATGGGTATACAATATGCCCCACCTGGTTTTCTCACTTCTGCCTGATATTCGTACCTGGGATTTTCTGCCATGAGCAATTCCAAGACTAGCTTGAATAAGTACTGTCTTTACCTTAATATCTTCTCTCCCTTCAATAGATTTTAGACCTTTTAACAGATTTCCCACCCCTTAATCTTAGTCATGATACATCTCTACACAGGGCTTCTACAAAGCCTCAACACAGGCACAGCCACTTCAAATGTGTATGATGTATGTGGCTGGCAACTTCCTCCTGGACATCTAATTTTGTTGCTTTCTGAAGACAGAACTTCCACTCAGTTAGACTAAAAATGAAGTTTCCTTTTTCCTGGCATGTGACATGAGTTGATCCAGCCACCAGCATCAGAGTTTGTCTTGTAGACAACAGTTCCTCTAAGGATTTTCAGTGAGTCTTTTCCTGGGTTTACTGAGATGACGAGAGAAGTCACTGCTTTCCAGTAAATTTACTGGATTGATGATATGAACAGTCATAAAAACATGAATTATGGAAGTTATGTCTTTAACCATTAATCCAACTCAAATGTCAGGCCAAAATGGATGGGCTTAATGCACGGTAATGAAATTGAATGTTTGGAATTCCACAGAATAGAACTCCAAAACACATGGAAGAAGGAGTGGCCATATGAAAGAGGATGAGGAGCCACTGTGCCAGCGTTGAAAGTGTTGGGTATGTGTGAATAACACTTATTGTATCTATTTACCGTATTTTCCAGACTACAGAGCACATCGGTATATACGCCACACCCACTAAATTTTAAAAGAAAAATATATTTTTCCATATATTAGCCGCACCCAGACTATAAGCCGCAGATATATACTGTGGCGAAGGCGGGTTTCTTCCATCGCCGGATGCTCACACAACACAGAAGACGACAACCGGCTCTTTAGGAAAATCCCCCAGCAACATCTTAGGAGGTGCTTTATTTACACTCCCAGTTGCATAGGAAGCATAGTTCGGACAAGAACTCATATGCTTACAACCACGCACACATGCACTCAAACCTATATGGCCGAACCGGCCGCACGTCACCCGAACGAAACAGCACCTCGGGGACGGTGAAATTACAACACAAACACAAAACATTACACATATCCCCCCGGTTAACATTACACAATGTGGGACAAATTCTAAGCACTCTAACAATCTCTGAACACAGTTAAACATACAATAAAACACATAACTTTACAACAATGCAAACTATGCACCCCGGTGCATGATGGAAAACCCCAACCACACCCGGAAGCGTTGCTACAATACGTTGTGAAATGAGATATTTACACAAAGATTTTGTAAATGTTTATTTACATACCTTGATTGTTTCCAAATGGTGCCTAACACGGCAGTAAAACTAGGTACTTGCGTCTTTATGCTAATCGTGGCGGCTAAGCTGCAACCTAACTTTATTCCGCACTTTGTGGTTGCGCAATTGCACCCCCCCAGTAAAACCACTCCGATTGGCTGGTTGTGACGTCGTTGATGACGTGTTCAAGGGCAGCCAACAGCATTACCCTGTACTGGAATTTGCAGGGGCCATAATTTTGTCAAAAGAGGCTATAGACTTTCTCCAAACCCCTATAGACTGTTAAAA
>JAQMCW010152687.1:0-12480 GCA_030068335.1 Chrysichthys cranchii | reverse complement strand
TAACCTCGATGCCCAGATGTCTTCAAACTGTTTTGAAAAGAAGAGGAGATGCTACACCATGGTAAACATGCCCCTGTAACAACTATTTTGAGACCTGTAGCAGGCATCACATTTGAAATGAGCTAAGTTTGCGCATAAAATTGTAATATTTCTCAGTTTACACATTTGTTATGTTATCTATGTTCTGTTGTGAATAAAAATATTGGCTCATGTGATTTGAAAGTGTTTTACTTTTCATTTTATTAAAATTTAAAGAACGTCCCAACTTTTCTGGAATTCGGGTTGTACAATAAAATTGTATACTCCACAGTGATGAATCCTAAAACAAGCCATGGCTCCAGTGGTATGAATGTAAACACATGAGAACTTGGGCAAGATCGCTGCAAATTACAGTACAGTGTCTTCTGGTGACATGTGCTGTGCAACACATCACCGTATCAGTTAAATAGAAAGAGCAGCATTGTATTTTTGACAGTATTAAAAATAATACCTTTGAGTTTCCTATATTCCTGGGTATACCATAATACCACCATACCACCCAAACCTATTCATTAACTGTTCTGAACTTCTTATGGTAGGTTAGACTAGACTACATCTTGGTAGGTATCTAAAACCATACCAAGCCAAAGGGACATAGCTGTAGATCAAAGCATGCAGAATTATTTTTATTGCTGTGTTATCACCATAACTTTGCCAACAAGTAGTTTATCCACCACTTGTGTTTTGACTCAGATTTGTGAAGGGCTCATTGGCTCATTATACATATTTTGAAAGCAGGTCTACACTCATTACCTCATCTCTTTCCTTATTCTTCTCTTCACGAAGTGTGTGTGTACCAGTGCTGGCGGTAGCGCCAACAGCACCACTATCATCAGGTGAAGGTCCTGTTTCTTTTTCTGGTATATTTTCTCTATGCCTCCTTTACACTTTTCCTCTGTCTTTCACACACTTACGCTACAGTTTGTTTGGTCAGACACACAATGCATATGAGTGCAGAACCCAAAGGGGAAGGTGTTTGAAGATGTGACTTGGCCAGCCCAATGTCAATCAAAAAAAGAATCGGCATACATTTTTTTTTTGTATTACGCCGGCACCAAAAGGGGAGGGTGTTTTAAATATGTGATTGTGCCAGCGTGAGCCCAATGGGCCACTGAACTACAAGTTTGATGGGCCAGTCAAACAAATAAAAGAGGACGTCTCGGCCCACAAACCATGTCGCCCCACTGGGAATATGTCCGGTCTGCCCGATTACCAGTCTGCCCTTGGACCCTCCACCAATCAGCCAGCTGCGCAGATAAACTACAGTTAGCGAGAACACATCAAAAAGAAATTTTAACACCAATGCAGACACCTCCTACATTTTCCGATGCTCGGCATTTAGACATGACTGTAGATGAAGAGGACTGATAGCTCAGGGGTTAAGATGTTGTACTAATGATTGAATGGTCGTGTGTTCAAATTTCAGCACCACCAAGCTGCCACTGTTGGGCCCTTGAGCAAGGCCCTTAACCCTCAACTGTCCAGTTGTATAAATAAGATAAATGTAAGTTGCTCTGGATAAGGGTGTCTGCCAAATGAAGTAAATGTCATGTAACAACCAGACAGATACCAGAAGTAACATCTTCTCAGCGTTATTATCCACACTCTTTTTATATGCTGACTCAGGGTCCTAAACCAGCTGTAAGTTGTCTCATTGCCAGCTGATATTATCAGAAAAACATTTCCAGCTACATGAGCAAACCACTCTACAGCTAATGCCATTTTGATTGCACTCCACACAGACTTATCCCATCCAAACAATTATATGAGAATGTTAATTGTAGACTTCAGCTCTACATTTAACGTCATCATACAGCACAAACTGAAAAAACAATATAAGCAGTCTAGGGCTGGGCACATCTCTCTGCTTCTAGGTGCTGAACTTCCTTAGTAACAGACCACAGAGTGTCAGGATTGATAAACATGTCTCATTCATGCTAATCCTGAACACTGGGTCTCCACAGGGATGTGTATTGAGCCCAATAGTCTTCACCCTTCTGATTTACGACTGTACCCCCATCCACCCATCAAGCACAACTGTAAAATTTGCAGTTGACAGTACAGTAGCTGGTCTAATTCTATTATGTCTATGCCTATGATTCAGCCTACAGGACAGAGGTGACACACCTTGCTGATTGGTGCATTAACAACAAGACAAAGGAGAGAACAAGGAGAACAAAAGATAAAGAACACCTCCCCCTTCACATCCAGGGTGTCGCAGTGGAATGCGTGGAGAACTCCTGGATGTCAATTAACAAAGGATCTCACATGGTCTCCGAACACCTTCTACTTGGTGGGAAAAGCCCAACAAAGGCTGTACTTTCTCAGGAAGCTGAGACAGGCCCATTTTCCTCAGTAGCTTTTAAACAACGTTTACTGCAACACATTCAAATGTATCCTCTCCTATGGCCTGACTGTATGGTATGCCAGCTACACCAGTGTTTCTCAACCGGGGTGCCGCGGCAACCTGGGGTGCCGTCTGACGTCCTCAGGGGTGCCGCACAAACGCCCCCCCCCCCCCCCCCCACACACACACACACACACACGCACACCAAGCTATCAAGCTTCAAGCTATGCACATTGCCACTTTTAATACTGTTTACAATATTTATGGATACTGCTATTTACACAGAGTGCCACTTTTATCTCCTTGACATGCTGCAAAATACTGTTGGAGTTAAGGAAATGGCCCTCTCCTGGCTCAGGTCCTACTTGACTGATCAGTTTCAGTTTGTAGATATAAGTGCCAACTTCTCCCTCTGTAGTAAGGTAAAGTTTGGTGTTCCACAAGGTTCTGTTTTATGTCCACTGCTGACACTGGATGCATACTAACTACATTATACTTAATTCTGACACGATTGAAGTACTTGTACTAGAACCAGGTACAGTTGGAAGTAAGATTTCTGATTACATAGTAAGTTTGGATGGCCTTTTTTGTTTCTCCATGTGCAGCAGTAAAAGAACTTGGGGTACTTATTGACTCCAATCTCTGTGTACTGGCCTCACAGAAAGTCTTGTTCCGCTATCCAGCAAGTTAAACACCTTCACAATAAGTCCAGGTCACCGAGGGTAAAGTTGACTCTTTATATGAAAGGTGTGAAACTGAAGACACAGATACATACACCAGTAAGTTTGTGGTAATATGAATCTAAGAATACATTCAATGCACAGAGAACAGGTAGCATGGTAAGCATGAATTGCTTAGCTAGGTAAACTCATTTAAATTCAAAATTGAAATGTACTGTGTAACTAATCTCATTTCAAGTATAAACATCATAACCAAGACTAAAACTAACTGATATTTTACTTTTTTAACTTACAGGGAATGCCTTCAAGCACTACCAAAAGGGAGAAGCATAACATAACATTTTTCATGTTGTCTCTAACCATGCCTTAACTTGTTTACTTCCTGATAAACTAGCTTCTTGTCATCAGTGTGAACACAAAATAAAACTCTCTTTGGCAGAGCCAAAACACTCCCCGCCTGGTATCTTTAAGATACCACAACTCATTACTAATAAGCATCACTCTGGGGATAAAAGGAACACTAGTTCTGAAATAGGTCACATAATAGACCTTTGTTGCTGCTTGCTGAACAACTTTAATTTCAGCCTTTCTTACAAGTCCATCTTGACTTGGGACCATCTTTATGACGACCCCCATAGGCCATTCTTTCCTCCTGGCCTGCTTCTCCTTGAGTAAGATGACATCTCCTTGTTTGATATCACGTTTCTTGTGTTGGCACTTCTTTCGAGACTGTAGAGTGCCGGGGAACTCCTTTCACCATCTATTCCTGAATTCATCCGCCAGCAGCTGAACACGTTTCTACTGGCTCTGAAGCATTTCCCTTGGAGAGGAATTGCTTAGAAGGGGAACCTGTTTTCTGGGTCAGCAGGATGGAGGGTGACAGAATGTGGGGATAATCAGGGTCAGACGAGACAGGTAACAGGGGACGAGCATTGATAATGGCTGTGACTTTAGCCAGGAAAGTGGTCAAAGTCTCATGTCTGAGCTGCACGTGTCCAGCTTGCAGCAGCATGCTGTCCAGTATGCGTCGTGCCACCCCAATCATTCTTTCCCACATGCCACCCATGTCAGACGAATGGGGTGGGTTGAAGATCCATACACACCTCTGACCCTGCATGTAGTCCTGGACCTTCCCTTGCTCTTAAGTGCTGATCCCCATTTCTCTGCATGCCCTGATGAAATTTGATCCACAATCTGAGCGTAGCTGTTTAGCCAGGCCACGCAGAGCGAAGAAACGCCTCAAGGCGTTGATGAAGCTTGAGGAGCTCATTTCTTCCACAACTTCGATATGGACGGCCTTAGTACACAGACAGGTGAACAGTATTGCCCATCTCTTACTGTTTGCTTGATCCCCATGTGTCCATCTTGTGAACACCTCCCATGGCCCGAACATGCCCATCCCCATGTTTGAGGAGGGAGGCTCTGCTTGGAGACGGTCTACTGGGAAATAACTCATTTGCTGCTCTTCAAATTGACCTCTGAGTCATTTGCAGATGACACACTTATTGATTATCTTGATAATACATCTCTTGGATCCTATTATCCACAGGCCATTCTCTCTTACCGTGCCCTCAATAAAGTGCCTCCCCTGGTGCTGAGCCCTCTCGTGATGGTGTCGTACCAGGAGTGTGGTGACATGGTGACTGCCAGGAAAGATGACAGGGTTTGTTTCCTTGAGCCCAAGGCCTGACCGACTGACACGTCCACCTACTCGCAGCACGCCACTGCTGTCCATAGAGGGATTCAGTTTTATGAGTATGCTTCATTGAGAAAGATCACGCCTTGCTGTGATGGAGCATAACTCCTCTGCATAGACCTCCTGTTAGACATTTCTGATGATGAATATCTCTGCCTGTTCAAGCATATTACTGGAAATGGCTGTCTTGCAGATGTGCCACCCTGCGCAGTCTTCATCCTCGCCTGGGTGTGCAAAGCAGCGCACAATGTGGCAGAGTCTAGCCACAGTGCCAATTAGAGAATTCCAGGTGGAGAAGCATTCCCATCGCTTGGAGAAATCTTCAGTAATACGCATACACATGGTTTTACTTCAGGATGGATCTCTGCATCATTTTCATGGTCAAGAAGATCAAACTCTGTTCGCTGATCTGGTGTCTGCCTAGGATGGAGGAGGAATGAAGGCCCAGTAAGCCAGGTGGTGTCATGGAGCCTTGAGGCTGGAACGGAGCGTGATCCATGATCAGCTGGGTTCTGTTCTGTTGGCACGTAGTGCCACTGTTCTGGTGTGGTAGACTGCCTGATACATTGGACCCTGTTATTTACGTAGACATAAAAGCACCTTGACTGGTTGTATATGTAACCCAAAATGACCTTGCTGTCTGTGTAGAAGGTAATTGAGTCAAGTGGGAGGTCAATCTCTTCGTTTACCACTTCCGCAATTTCAACTGCTATGACCGCTGCACACAGTTCGAGCCTGGGGACTGTCACTTCAGGTTGGGGAGCTAGCCATGCCTTGCCCAAGACAAATCCTGCTTCTGTTGTCCCTTTGGTGCTGGTAACCTTCAGGTAAGCAACAGCAGATGTGGCCTTGACAAATGCGTCTGAAAACACGCATAGCTCCGTGCTTTGAATTTTAGAAGGGGGTATGGATGAGTAGGTGTGGGCCACATGGACAGTGCTGAGGTGCTGGAGTGAGGCACGCCACTCTGTCCATCTGCCACACATATCCTCAGGGAGTGTGGAGTCCCAGTCAGAAGCCTGCACAGATAAATCTCTGAGCAGTAGCCGCCCCTGGATGGTTACTGGAGCCAGAAACCCCAGTGGATCGAAGAGACTGTTCACCATAGACAGCACACCTCTGCGCGTGTATGGCCCTTCGGTCTGAGGGTGTGAAAGGTCAATTAGTCTGCCATGATACTCCACCTCACACCAAGGCTTCTCTGGTCGGGCAGGTCGTCCGTGAACAAATCCAGATCCTGGAGGCCCATTGTGTGATCTTGCACAGGGAATGCGTCCATCACTTCTGGTCTGTTGGAGGCTATTTTGTGGAGCCAAAGATTTGAGGCTGCCAGCATTTCTTGCATCCTAGTAAGAAGATGGACTGCTTGATCTACAGTGGCGACAGACCTGAGGGCATCGTCCACGTAGAAATCATGTTCAATTAAATGGCGAACATTGGTGCCATATTGATCTTCTCCTTGTTGAGCAGCTCTCTTCAGCCCATAGATAGCCACTGAAAGATGAGGGGATGTTCCCAAAAACATGCACCCTCATTCGGAAGTCCACCACCTCTTTGTTCAGGTCATTATGCTGATGCCAGACAAAATGTAGGACATCCCTGCAGTCTTCTCATACCAGAAAGCAATGAAACATTTGCTGTATGTCTGTGGTGATTGCGACTGGGTTCTTCCTGAATCTTACGAGGATACCCAGCAGGCTGTTGTTCATGTTTGGTCCTGAGAGGAGCACATTGTTGAGAGACATGCCTTTAAACTGTGCACTGGAGTCAAAAAACGCCCATATTTGTGAGAGCTTCTGCGGGTGATAAATATCAAAAAAGGGTTGATACCAGTATTCTTTGCCCTCCTGTGTTGGTGGGGCAAGTTCTGCATGATGGCTGTCTAACACCTTCTGCATGAAGTCCATGCAATGAGATTTCATCTCTGGGTATTTGTCTAGTGTGCGACGCAAAGACTTGAGGCAACTCATGGCATAACACAGGTTGTTAGGCAGGCATTTCTGTGGCTGGTGGAACAGTAGCTGAGCCACCCAGCTGTTTGCAGAGTTTTGGCGGAATTCATTTTCCATCGTCTTTGGAAATTACTTTTGTGCTCATACTCATAAATTGCTTAAAGTTCCTGTTTACACAGTTGTACTTTTTGACTATGTTACTGAACCAGGTCTGACCAATTTTGTTCCCTATGCAAGATTTCATCTGGTGCCTTTTACACTGCAGCCAATTGCATCACCAAACATTGTGTTCATACAATCACACAGAAACCTGCTAATTAAAGAATTACTAATAACACCTGAATAATACTTAACCAAATTTTATTTTTAATAAAATGACAAGCCCAGGTAGTCACTCCTATATATATATATATATATACACTTAAAAATACCTCAGAGTTGTACAAAAAGACTTTTACATGAGAAAGTTAGTACATGAATAATGCATACAGAGTATGCATTACGCATTAACGTATATTAACATAGGTCTTCCTATTTTCATGTCCGCAACTGCACTCAGACCCAGCTTAATACCACTCGTAACACCAGACACACACTCACCCACAACTGTTATACAACACCCTCTTCCACAAACACTCTCTGACTCAAATTTCCATGAACACCTGCCCAATGACCTCAAGGACACCTCTGACTACAGTGGTGATGGCTCTGACACTGATATGGACTTCATCTCCCATGATTCTATGGACATGGACAACATGGCTGACTTCCCATGTGCGGAGTCTCCAGAATTCTGAATGAGTATAGCTGTACTCAGTTACTGCTACACCCAGCCATAGACTCTTTTTATAGACTTTGTTTGCCATTGCTTCTTTGTGAAACAGTAGCTTACCACTCCATGTGTTCACTCTACTGCCAAGCTTTGCTATTTATCATGCTTGCTTTCTTGTTTTTGACTTACTGTTTTTTTATCTGGTTTATTCAATTCTGTCTTTGCCTATTACTGCCTGTTTGCACATCAGTTACCTCTAGCTGTCCCTGACCTTGATTTACAATTTGGTGTACTGACAATTAGTTAATAAACTCTGAACTGCATTTGCATTCTGTCTATGTCCATTCCTTTGCCGAATAATGAATGCAGTGGACTCAGAGAATTTGCGGGGTTCATTGATGGCACAAGCATGCTGCCTGGGAGACCAGAAGAGACACCTCTGGGAAACGGTGGACCAAGTACAACAACCTTTCACTGGTTTCTCCTGCATCTCAGAACAACTCTCCACCAGCCATCAGCCACAATCTTTGGCCTTACCACCACCAGCGAAGTCAAAGAAATACAACAGCAGCCCTGTTCACTGCTGTGGCTTTCCCTTCCAGTGCTGCCTTGTGATAGTCATCAGAGGACTATCACAACAAGCTCACACAATTACTGGGACTACTCACCAGTAAGGCGCAACCGGGGGCCACAGTTGTATGGGAGCGATGAGGCAAGCCCATTTCATTGCATGAACAGTTTGTAGCTTTGTTCCACCTCATTTTTGATCATGCTTCTAAAGTGAAGGAGGTCTATACACATCTCCTGACCATAAAACAAGGTAATCTCAGAATAGTGGAATATGCTCTAGAATTCCACATGTTGGCTGCCAAGGGTGGATGGAATGAGTCTGCACTCATGGCCATATTTTGTCTGGGATCCAACAACGTTGTTATTAAACTCACCTGCTGAGATGAGAAAGCTAATCTTGATTCCCTCATTGACCTCACAATTCAGCTGGATAATCTTCTTAAGGACTGCCGCTCCCACCTGCACCCTACTCGACAAACCTCACTGACAACCGTCCCTCACCCCTGCAACTAGCCCATGCCCGCCAGGGTACAGTTGAACGTGACCGTTGCCGAAGGGAACACCTCTGCTTCTATTGCGGTCAAGCTGATCGTGTCATCGCTCCCTGCTCTCAACGCTGGACTCACACCAAAGCGACTTCCGGCCCAGTGAGTTGAGTCATCTGCCAAGACACATGTAGCAAGTGTGAATGCCCTTATTTCAATACCCCCATTCAGCATATAAGCCAATGTCACCTACTCAGACCAGTCTCATGTCCTTCCATCCATGATTGACTCAGCCCTCCTTCCTGTAGAATTTACCCATTGTCTCAAACTGAACAGAAAGCCATGGAAGAGTATGTTAAGGAAGCCCTGGATTAACAATACATCATCTCATCAACTTCACCAACCTCGGCCAGATTTTTTTTCATTGAAAAGAAAGGCAGAGGTCTGCGTCCTTGTACTGATTACTGAGGCCTCAGTCAAGTGATGGTGAAATACTCTTAATCTCTTCCCTGGAACAATTACGGACAGCATGCATATTCTCAAAACTGGATCTCAGAAGCACGTATAACCTGATTCGCATTCAGACAGATGATAAGTTGAAAACCACATTCCAATATTAGGTTATGCCATATGGACTAGCCTGCACTCAAAGCATAATTCAGTGTTTCATTAGCAATGTTCTTAAGGACTTTCTGAGGAAATTTGTAGTTGCTTACACTGACGACATCTTGATCTATTCACCATCTCAAGGAACATGTTCATCATGTCAAGGTAGTATTGGAGAACTACTAGAGAACAAGTTATATGTGAGGGGTTAGTAATATGAACTTCATGTGTCACAAGACTCGTTTCTTGGATACATGATTAACCAAGAGGGGGTCACCATGGATGTTGGCAAAGTAAAGGCCATAACCGAATGGCCCACACCGAGGACAGCCAAAGAATTACAACATTTCCTGGGCTTCACCAATTTCTATCTCCACGTTATGAGAGGCTTCACTACTGTAACCGCACCGATGACAACTCTTCTTAAGAAAGGTGTGAAGAAACTGAAATGGAATGATGCGGCTCAATCGGCCTTCGATAAACTCAAACATGCTTTCACCTTAGCACCTATACTGTACTTCATCACCCCGACCCAGAGAAGCAGTTCATTGTTGAGGTATATGCATCAGACATTGGAGTAGGTGCCATCTTATCACAATGAGTTGGAGAGAAACTTAAGCTTTTTCCAGTAGCCTTCTACTCCAAGAAACTTACCACTCACTCAGTATCAGCATCAGGACACCCATGTACCCATCGCATACACAAATTACTTAAAGGAGAAATACTAGTGAGCAAGCTTCCTAAGGGACATCAATATATTCATGTCATCCTGTCCTACCTGTGCACAGAGCAAGGTTACCAGACACTTTCCCACAGGCAAACTCCTCCTTCTACCTACTCAACAAAACCCATAGTCACACATAGCCACTGCCTCCTCATGGATCTCCCCGAATCTGAGGGGAACTCCATCATCTTAGTGGTCAAAGAACAATTCTCACATTCATGCCATCTAATTGCACTCCCCTCTCTCCCTACAGCATTTGGACTTGCAGAGATTCTCTTTCACCAGGTCTTCAGACACTTCAGCAAACCAGAGGACATCATGAGCAACTGTGGTCCCCAGTTTATATCACAAGTACGGAAGAACTTCATGGAAAAGCTGGGGGTAACTGTCTCACTTCTGGCTATTACCTACAGGAGAATAGGCAAGTGGAGAAAGTCAACCAGGAAGTGGGAAGATTCCTGAGAATGTTTTGTGCTAATAACCAAACTCTATGGTCCCACTTTTTACCTTGGACAGAGTATGCTCAGAACTCTATGGCATTCTGCCACTAAACTTACCCCTTTCCAGTGCTATGTTACGTACTACTACTGTCTGTTTGCACTTTGGTTACCTTTGCCTGTCCCTGACCTTGATTTATGCCTGACAATTTGGTACTTCTGTTTCCTCTGTCTGCTTAACAAACTCTTAACCAAATTTTCATTCTGTCTACGTCCCTTCCTGAACCCGACTCCTATAGCCACTTCTAATCATGGTCAGCTTCCTGTATTTCACAAGAAAGTCTTCATCATCTTAGTCTTCATTCAACATACCACAAAAATCTATTTTCCCACATGCAGCTGGTGAAGAACTGCACATGAATTGTCCTTGATTCCAGGAACAAGGTAAAACTTTTTCTTACACAAACAGAGAATGACAGTGAGGAACAGGTTCTGAGGCATGTGCTTGGTGTGCTCTTGGGCAAGGTTAGTGGCAAACCCAAGGAGGGCAGTGGTGGTGTGCAGCTTCATTAGGCAACACACTGGCTGCTGAGGTTAGAGGGAAGTCAGCTTGGCAGCACGTATCTTGTCCGTCTGGTCAGGGCTAGAGATCCTATGGGCAGAGAGAAGCAGGGAACTGGTTGATGGCATCTCTTTGGTGGGACCCCGTCCAGTTCACCGACCCATCTCGAGAGTGGTTATGGCATGGTGCATGGCCTTCTCGAAGATTGTGGGGAAATCTTCTATGTTGTCATCAGACGTCATCTTCGAGAGGAACCACTGGACAACCAGGGCCAGGTCGGGGAGGGGAACACCAGTCTGTGTAATGGTTCACAGTGCTGCTGTGCTGTTTGCTGCTCCCAGCTGACCTCTCTCTCTCTCTCTCTCTCTCTCTCTCTCTCTCTCTCTCTCTCTCTCTCTCTCTTGCTACATACATATATACAGTGCATTCAGAAAGTATTCAGACCACTTTCAATTTTTCACTATTTGTAATGTTGCAGCCTTAAGCTAAAATTACTCAAATTAATTTTTTTCCTCATGAAGCTACACTCAGTACCCCATAATGACAGCACAAACGTGGAATTATAGAGTTCTTTGCAAATTTATTAAAAGAAGAAAAACTGAAAACATGTGGATGTAAGTATTCAGACCTTTGCTGTGACACTGACATATTTAACTCAGGTGCCGTCCATTTCTCTTGATCATCTTTGAGATGGTTTTACACCTTGATTGGAGTCCAGCTGTGTTCAATGAAACTGACTGAACATGATTTGGAAAGGAACGCACTTATTTATAAAAGGCCTCACAGCTCACAGTGCATATCTTACACAAAATAAACCATGAGGTCGAAGGAACTGCCCACCGAGCTTAGAGACAGAATTGTGGCAAGGCACAGATCTGGACAGGGCTACAAATACATTTCTGCTGCAGTTAATGTTCCCAAGAGCACAGTGGCCTCCATAATCCTTAAATGGAAAAGGTTTGGGACAAGCAGGACTATTCTTGAGCTGGCCACCCGGCTAAACTGAGCAATCGGGGAAGAAGAGCTTTGGTGAAAGAGGTAACCAAGAACCCAAAGATCACTCTGGCTGAGCTCCAGAGATCTTGTGTGGAAATGGGAGAAAATTCCAGAAGGAGAACCATCACCGCAGCCCTTCACCAATCTGGGCTTTATGTCAGAGTGGCCTGAGGGAAGCCTCTCCTCGGTGCAGGACACACAAAAAAAAAAACACCTAAAGGACTCCCAGACTGTGAGAAATAAGATTCTCTGGTCTGATGAAACCAAGATTGAACTCATCACCTGCACAGTACCATCCCCACAGTGAAGCATGGAGGTGGCAGCATCATGCTGTGGGGGTGTTTTTCAGTTGCAGGGACTGGGCGACTGGTCGTAGTTGAAGGAAAGATGAACACGACGAAGTACAGAGATATCCTGTATGAAAACCTAGTCCAGAGTGCTCAGGAACACAGACTGGGCCGAAGGTTCACCTTCCGACACAACAATGACCCAAAGCACACAGCCAAAACAACACAGGAGAGGCTTAGGAACAACTTTGTGAATGTCCTTCAATGGCCCAGCCGGAGCCCTGACTTAAACCCTATTGAACATCTCTGGAGAGACCTGAAAATGGC
>JAQMCW010152662.1:0-12481 GCA_030068335.1 Chrysichthys cranchii | reverse complement strand
AGATCAACTGCCCATTTGCGCATGTGCGAAGGAAACTCTACTTGGACAAACTGAAATGACAGACATTTCAGGGAATTTGAGTCATTCTGCGCTGCAGATGGGTTAATTGCGTTAAAAATTTAATCAGATTAAATCATGATGGATTAATCCGTGTTAACGCATTAATTGACAGCCCTAATATCACACACACACACACACACACACGTCATGAGTTACATAAATTCAGAAGCACAGTATAAGAAACTTACATGAGATATTTGAAAAGAACACTGATCAAAATTAGAGAACAGCAATGACTGTAGCATGAAGAAAGATTACAAATAAATTTGTAGGTTACAACAGTCAAAAATTAATAGGAAGTGTACAGGTCATTGCTTTGAATGACTTCAGCATATCTGCTACCACAGAACATCACTAGTCTCTTACACATTTTGGTACACTCTTCTTGCAGTCTCCTCCACAGTTCAGTTCAGTGACTATAGGGGGTTTCTTAGCAAAATGGGTGAAGTAGTTCCTTGAAACTGAAAGCACTGAAATGATGAAATGGCCAGCCCAGAGTCCTGATATAAACCCAATAGGAAACCTCTCGAAAATCCTTGGTGACAAAGTTATGGCTGTGTGACAGGGGACATTAGGAGGCATGAAAATTGCTGGCTGATTGGGTGATGAGTGCAGGGAAGGAACCACATGTCGAAGGAGGTTCTGATGAACATTTTTCATTCTGCCATGTAGCTGTACAAGAGGCCCAACTCCTGCTGTGGAAAACATTCCTCAAACCATCACACTTCCTCCTCCATCTTTCACTGACTTAACACAGATGGGGTTCAGTCTTTCCCCAGTTTAAGACAAACATAAGTTTTTCCATCAGACCCAAATAAATGAAACTTGCTTTTATCACTAAAGTGAACTTTGGACCAGTTCCCCTCTGTCCACAAAACATGCTAGTCTAGCCTTCTGATTCTTCATGCTTATCACTGCAGAGTAGGCGGTCAGTCCAAATGCTCTTAAACAATATGAAACAGATCCTTTCCCCGTTCAGTGCTGAATTGGTGAGCAATTCCAGCTGCAGTATAGAAACTTTTCCTCATTGACATTCCACACACTATCCGGTCCTCTCTTGCATGTGTCTTTCGTGGACCACCAGCCTTCTTGGGGGTCTCGAAAGGGTCTGCAATATTCTAGAAATCACAGATTTGAAACGACCAACTTCTCTTGCTATGGCTGATGGGGTCGTCCCTTTAGCCTTCATCTGTATAACTTGCTGCCGGCGGGTTTCAGTCACTTTAGAACGGCTCAACATCTTACAAAGTCATCAATAATTGGAAAGTTAGGTTGCCAATTCAATTGGGTTTGATAGAAAATTAAGGAAATTATCACCAAATGTCAGATTAAAACACCAATAACTGGGAGGTATCTGAAAAGTGTTCTCTAATTTTGATCAGTGCTCTTTCATAGACATCTATCCATCATAGATATTTCATAAATATCTCATTTAAGTTTCTTATACTGTGATTCTGAATTTATGTAATTCATATGGTTAAAATACTGCTCTTTTACTCCTGTTTGGACAATTTCTAAATAGGACCACATAGTGACTTTGATATTTAGGAAATTGCAGGTTCTTCTAATTTTGATCTCCACTGTGTTTATATACATTTTTAAATTACACACACACACACACACACACACACACACACTGACCAGATATGTGTAGATGTGATCAAAACTGATGCAGTGTGAGATGCTTTGGGTGAGTGAAAATTCCTCTTTGCACAGAACACAGAGATACCCACAATAGCCCTTGTTCTTTGAACAAGAGTACTCAAGCAGTAGGTTCAGGCCTGTGAAAAGAAAAGACAGTCATGACAATCTAAGACAGCAAGTAGGTTCTTGAAGATGCAGACCACTATGGTCCATTAGTCAAAGTTCTTCAGAAGTTATATTCATACACCGTCCATGAAAATCACTTCCCATGGCAACACACCTTTAAGACAATTATGTGTGTGTACATGTATGTACATCCCTTCAATATATGAGGGCACCAAAACTGTTAACCTTGACCAGTGCTGTGTAAAAAGGGTCATACCCAATAATGGATTAGCCCTGGCAGGGTCAGCGATGTACTCCTGAATGGATTTCGGCCATGGTATACCAGCTGGGTAGCAAGACATTAAAATAAATTTTAAATATTACAAGTTTCTATAAAAATGTATATACTTATGATAATGGGTGAAATAAGATGAATTTAACCTTGGATACGTTCCATTATCTCATCTCTTCTGGACAATGCTGCCATGACTAGGGAGGACAGAAGACAAAAAAAAAAGCTGTTAGATAAGAAATTTATACTTCTTTCATGAAGAAACATTTTATTTTATTTTGACTACATGTAATATTATGGACTGTCCACAACATAAGCTATAATCACTAAGGCAGGGGTCTCCAACGCGTCGCACGCGAGCTACCAGTCGCTCGTCGACCCCTTCTGAGTAGCTCGCGAAAGGCTGAGCAAATACTTAATTTTAAACAGCGATTTTCATAAAACACAAAATTTCATTGGTCACTTGGTGAGCCAATCCTAATTCACAGTTATCCCACCCCCTGCTGACATAAAATGATTATTTGCTAATTAGGTATACCATTATGCTGTTGTCTAACCGTCCCGATTTACGCGGGTTGTCCCGGAAAATGGGTGATTTTGATGTGTCCCGTATTCCAATCACAGCCTTACCAGAGAATAATAGATTACTGTCAACATGGCTAGTGCGTGGTGCGTTTGTGTCTGCACTGGCCACTAGTGGTGAGTGGGGCCGAAATTTCAGACTGAGTTGTCAAAATGAGCAGTGAACCAAAGGGGGGGAAAAAAAAAAAAACAAAAAAAAAAGAAAAAAAAAACGCCACCCCCCCCCCGCAAAATTTTTACGCCAACGCCCCAGCGACAGCATACAGCATTGCATCTCGCGAGCGGGGGGGCGGGGGGTTGGGGTGGCTCGTGGCGATTTTTATTTTCTAAAAGTAGTTTTCAGTGGGAAAAAGGTTGGAGACCCCTGCACTAAAGAATGCAGCTGGTTACAAAGAACTCAGTCCTTAGACCTTCCTGTGACAGAAAACCTACATGAAGCAACTTTAGTACTCACAGTTATGACTATCTGGCACTGAAGACCCTTTCCACAAATATTCACTAAAATCTCCTTACAGAACCCCACCTAATTAAAGAAAATATATACAACTACTACTCCTGCTCCTCTTTTTGGTGTTTCCCTTCAGGGGTCGCCACAGCGAATCATCTGTCTCCATCCAACTCTATTCTCTGCATCCTCTTTTCTCACACCAACTAACTTCATGTCCTTTCACTACATCCATAAAATCTGCTCATTGGTCTTCCTCTTGGTCTCCTGCCTGGCGGTTCCAACCTCAGTATCCTTCTACTGATATATTCACTACCCCTCCTCTGTACATGTTCAAACCATCTCAGTCTGGCTTCTCGAACTTTATCCCCAAAACATCCAACATTTACTGGACCACTGATGTACTCATTTCTGACCCTGTCCATTCTCGTTACTCTCAAAAGCGAACCTCAGCATTTTCATCTCTGATGAAAGAGCTAGTTAAGAGCTTAACTTTTCGGTCTCTAGGCCATACAACACTGCTGGTCACAACACCAACTTTGTACACCTTTCCTTTCATTCTTGCTGATAGTCTTATCCCACAAAACTCTTAACTTTTTTCTCTACCCATTCCAACCTGCTTGCACACGCTTCACTTCTTTTCCCCACACTCTCCATTGCTCTGGATTGTTGACCCCAAGTACTTTAAATCCTCCATCTTCATCTCTACTCCCTGTAAACTCATCGTTACACTTGGGTTCCTCTCATTCACACACATGTACTCTGTCTTGCTGCAGCTAACCTTCATCCCTTTCTTTTCCAGAGCATGCCTCCACCTCTCTAGGTTTTCCTCTACCTGCTCCCACTACAGATCATTATGTCATCTGCAAACATCATAGTCTATGGAGATTCCTGTCCAACCTCATCTGTCAGCCTGTCTATCACCATAGCGAACAAGAAGGGACTCAAACCTGTACATTTTTATTAGTCTGGATTACATACACCGTCTAAGTCCAAGGTGTGCCATTATAGAACATTAAAATAAACACCTTTTGACCAATCAGATTTAAGAATTCAAAAGTGGAATAAGGAGTCATTAAATCATAAGTATGAACACATAACCATACAAAGTTACCGTAATGGTATGACAGCTCTTTACACTCCAGCATCATCAACTTAGGCAGCTCAAATACCTGCGTGCACACACACACACACACACACACACACACAGTCAGTCTTCCCAAGTAAAGAACAGAATTTTTTTTTTTTTGTATTTTTGGTAAAGCGGTTTTTACCCTTAAGTTAAAAGAACCATTGGTGTTGTACTCTTTCATAGCACTGGATTGCAGATTAGATGGGTTTCTGAGCCAAGCAAAACCCAGCAACTCTGGCTTAGTGTAGGCCTGAATCACAAAGAAAATCAAATCATGCCTCACATCTTCTCATTTAAACCAAAATGGCATCTGGAATGACTGACAAACACTTACCAAGTATCTGAAGTAATGATTCCTAGAGCACAGATGCGATACAACATCAGCAGTGCTCAACTTCTCTTCACATACATGGCACAGGTAAAACGCACCAATTTTTTCAGGAGTAATAAACATGGTCATCATATCAAAACCTAGATATAATTCACAATTTTTCGATTAGTGTACAAACAGAAATCAAATTAAATACAGAAACACACACAAGCACACTCACCAATGAGTAGATGAGCCTGGTCTTCATGTTCCAAGTAATCCATGAAAAACATGGGAAGGTAAACTATGGGACAAATAAATAAGATGACAATACATGGAGACATTAGTAATAAGGCTAACAGACAACACTTATTTACACACAAGGTACCTCACATACACTTCAGATTGTAGGCATATAGTGAAATCTTACCTTTTCCTTTATGTATAGCTACAAAAAAGCAAGAGAGAGATTGGGGGAAAAATGTATTGTATTACAATTATTTCCAAATTAAATCACAGACACCATTTGGAGGGTTACTTTTAAAAGTGTATTCAGATACAATTACTAATTATCTGTTGTTAAAAAATGTAGTCATTAACTTAATCCAATGCCATAATATTAATGTAATATGATTGTGTTCCACTACTTTTGGATCACCGCAGTTCCAAACATGCGGACGACAGCATTTTCATAGCTGGATGGCATAATGCACTGTACCATCATGTTTCCCTTCAAGGACAAAAAAAAAGTACAGCAAACTTTTCACTCGAGGCCATGTTGTGAGACTTGAAGTGTGTATGTGCATGGTAGTACATCGTTCATTCTTTTAAAAAAAATTTAAAAAAAAAAAAATGCATTTTAGGGCTGCAATACAAATTATATTTAATACCCAATTAATCTGTTGAGAGTTTTTTTTTTTTTTTATGGATTAATCCAAAAAAAGAAAAAAACAAACTGAATCCCGCCTTGTTTTTTGCCATCTGTATTCACTGTAAAGTCTGGTGCTGTTCATCCGAAACGGTCCCCTGTGATACATGCTCACATTAAGTCAAAGCATTAAAGACTTTAACCTATGCAAGCATCTCCACATGACATCCTGGCATGCGCAGAGATGTGTTTTCATACAAGTATAAAATAACCCTTACTCCATACACAGATGATAAACCTGGCCATAATCTGGTCAACCACTGACTCAATCACTGCTAAGATGGTCAAAGAAGCTTGTAAACCTGCCGGAGCTTAGTAAACGATTCACGATTTTGCCATATTAATATTTAATCGAGAATTAAAGTAATCAAAAGCTTATATAAGGGCATTCTAAGGGGGTATAAAGGGAGGTTGACAATGGTCAACGTCAGAAGCCATGGTGGGAATTTATGACATTGTCCAAATTACACTGATAAGACTGCAACATGTTTCTTATAAGAATTTAAGGAGTATCCTTTTTATTCTGTTAAGTCATCGCTAAAGGGTGAAGGAATATTGGTAAAAGCTGAAAGGGTCAAAGGACTAAGGAATGTCTGCTCTTGGCACACCACCAAGATTCTTAAATCACCAAAAGTCTGGAAAACAGATCTCTGAGTGGTCATAAATATTAGTGGTGAGGAGCCAGGGGTATGATGTGAGGAGGGTTATTTTGTAATAAAAGGGAACCCCAGACTGTGTGAATTCGGCTCAATTACCTCACTCAGTTTATTGCTGGCCGATGTTGCATTGCAAGCGGTGTTGCTGAGCCCCTTTGTCTCTTCAAAGAAATAAATTACTTTTCTGCAAACTCAGCCTGTCTACTGTCTGCTGATTGATGCGCTCCTGAAAATGACCTGCCCTCCATGACAGGAGCCTTTCTTTTGTCTGTGTGTGTGTGTGTGTGTGTGTGTGTATGAACTGCTTATTTCTTCTTTATACTGATTAAAGATCCTAAAAGCCATTTTTGTGTAGATCTGAATTTCTGAGCTCCATTTTCCATAACAGTAGCTGCATACCAGTCAGAGTGCTTATGCTGAACCCTCCCACCACCAAAAATACCCAACAAGGGGCACCAGTGCATCAGAACTGGACTATGGTGCAAATAATTTTCTGCTGGGAAACTTGGGCCCTGACATTCACGTGGATGTTAATTTGACACACACCACCATAAACTTTGTTGAAGACCAGGTACATGCCCTTATAGCAACAGAATTCCCTAATGTCAATGGCCTCTTTCAGCTCAGTCATTAACTAAATACTAAAGAACCTATTTGGAGTCCTTTTCGGTAGTGAGAACAGCAAATTTACTGCAGACAAAAATCAGACAGAGTTCATCCTAGGAGGAAGTTTGAGTGTACAAGTGTTCCTAATGTGTTTGGTGAGTGCATGCTGAGCCACTGTGTGCATGTGCACAGCCACAACTTTGGGAATTGTAGTGGAGAATAATCGAAGACTCAGGCTTTGGTTTCAGAAGATATCGGCTTTATTCGGTGATTAATAAAGCCGGGTGGATTTCTGCAGAATCACACTCTGCGCCCACGTTTCCTTATTTACCCACTGGTTCACAAAGGACTCACACTTCGCTCCCACACAGTTGGTGTTCATCAAGTTTCCCCTATTTAGCTTCAACGTATAGCTTTACATTCCCTGTGTTTGAACATTCCAGTGGGGGCCCCTTCGATCAGCTACGCACACACATTCCCAGCTGTGTTTGTTCCATTACTAGAACAACTTTGGGACTTATGCCAAAGTTCAAAACATCCTATCCTACCCTACCCATGTCAGTCAACCCATACTACCTGCATTCACACACAAGCACACAACCACATATGAAGAGAGAAAAGAATACAAATTACCTGTCTGATAAAGTCTTGCCACTTCCTGTGGACAGAAACAAAGAAATCAATTTTGTTCATGATGCGAACATTTCATTTAAAATCATGGGTTTAGTCTTAGTTTCATTTGCTGTGTTAATGCTGAGCAACTGTGAATGGCTGCTGAGGTTAACCAGTCATTAAGTAAACTAACAGTATATCTATGTGGTGGTACTCACTACATGTAGTTCATTTGAAATGTTCCAATGAAACAGTTGCATACCTTCTTATGTCTGTGATCCCGGACATGAGCCTTGAAGCCTTTAATATACTTATAATGCACATCACAGTTCTATGCAGAAAAAAAGAACTGGTATTAGTGGGGAAAAATGTAAGACATGTTTCTAAAACACCCAAATAAAAAGAAAACGAGAGAAAAATAACAGTACATGGACCATTTGTTAAGTGACCTACAAATCCACCTGATTCCAGTTACTTCTACATAAATGCATCTTTCCTCTGGCATAATTTTTTTTAGGAGTTATCTTTTATTTGCATTTTAAATGCAATTGTCTGCTACTGTGACAGTTAGCTTGTAAGATGCTGATTTAATATGCTAAGATTTTCATATCACATCCATATGTTATTGTTTTCATACATTGCCATTTTATAATATCACTGTCTAACATGCCACTTTACATGAACTTATTGCTGATACTGCACTGCTAATTATAAAAATTAACATGCTGATGCACTTTATGTTCCAGACATGAATATCCGGTTAGATGCAAAGACGGAGACACATCTCCGTTCACTGAAAAAGGAACATGACCATCCCCCTCTGAACCCCGCTAACAGCAGTAAATTATGCCTATGATTGATTTGATTTCTTCTCGTCGACTTTCCACAACACTACATGAAAAGGACCCCCCCACACACACTTTTTTGTAATATCCTGCAAAATTATATCCCAAAAGATTTGCGTGTTAAAAATCTTCCCAACCCTGCCAATTTTCTGGTTTTCCAAAACACATGCTTCCTCTGAGACACATCAAGCAAACCTCTGCATCCTTCCCCCCCCCGAACTGCTGTTCATGCTAGGCAGTGGGTACAGGACAGTGCAATACACTCCGAGGAAATTGCCATCTACACTTTTCTGCACACATGATGACCATTACTGGCTAGCATTAATGTGATGGACTGGGAAGAGGGGGTATGCCACCTCTCACACACCAAGAGCATGGCCAATTTTGCTCTCCTGACTTCTAGGTCACAGATGGCTGTGACATCAGTATTGTTCCTCCTTAAAGCAAAGCTTATTCCAAGACTATGGGGAAGAATTGATAAAAGCCCAACTGGGAATAATTCGGGGGGTGGGGGGTTTGAATCCCAACATTCCTGATGTTTGCCCAGTTTGTGGTTTATAATAGAAGGATCAACTGACCTGACATGTGAACTGTAAGCGTTTCATCTTGCTCATATTAGAATTCAGTGGAAGTTTTCAGTTTTGCTTCAACAGATGCAAGATCTTACTTCCCAATTTGCATTTCTTCTTACAAGCTAAAATGGAGAGAGAGCATACTGTTAGCTTTAGTCACTGAGCATTAGGAACACACACATTGTAGAGGTTTCAAACACAAAAAGAACACACTGTAAATATACATGCAGCAGTGGTTTAGAACACCCTGGGCACAAAGGAAGACTGTCCAAGTGGCAATGATCTTGGAAAAAAAGCAAATAAATTTCCAACATCACTGCTCACAAAGGACAGGTTGCCCCTGGTTTGCCCAATGGTAGAGTCGATCTGCATGAAGCCAATTCTATGTTCTTTATTTCCCCTTTAATGAAACATTATCACATTCATATCAATTGTAAAAGGTATGCAAAGGACTGGATTTAACATTCCACACACATGAGTTCACACATTCTGTCATGGGTAGTGTTGTACAAAATAGCACATTGGGTGACATGAGTTCATGTCAGTATACAATCCCACTGGGCTAGTTAGTCAATAGGATGCCCATTCTAGCTCACAGAGGCCAATTCTGGCTCATTTTCTTACACTACTGAGGCCAGAGTTAAACATTCACAGATCATTTACAGCCTGGAAAAACCTCTCTGGGGCTGCTGTAGACAGCATCATCCATTTGTTAATGGAGCCACATTGTTGTGCACTCTCAGTCCAAGAATGACTTATTTCAGCTCAACTACATCTGCTGCCAGCTCATCCATGCTGGTACATATTAGGGTATACTCTCATTAGGCTCAACTGGCCCGAACTGCTCCCAGGAGTGATAGTACTCACTCCCCCAAGGGTCTGCACTTACTCACTGCACTAAACAACATACTCCCAGGGGTACTTACATCATTACAATGCCACTTTTTGTACTGACGACAAAAATAAATAAATAAATAAAAAAGCAGCACTTCTAATTTGCATGACGGAGTAGATCACCACCTTTTACAACAGAGTCTGCCTTCGTTTCTACATTCTCATACTAAAGACAGTGATTTCACTTTATAGTTTTAGCACCATGTATTATTTTTAGTGCGGTGATGCATGGTCCACTCACAGGCTGTGTAAATTTAATTTGAAGACGCAATGATATTTTTTTTTTTTATTAAATTGCGTTTCATGCACAAGATTTTTACAGAAGCAGCAGACCTTGCATTACTTTCATGTGTCTGAGTCAGCCCGAGTCTCTATCTAAGCATGCATTCCAAAGTGCCATATCCCAAAACAAAGAATTGCAGAAGCCACTCCTGAGTCTGGGATAGTGCACAGAACTTTTCACCTACGTACAGCGCTCTCCTGACATACTTCAAAATCATCGGAGACGCTGACCCTTCTACTTTGCATCAAATACCCTTCAGCAGTAACTTGTAAGACGTTAATGCTCTGTATACCACATGACTAAACTCCCAACACAAATGAACAAAGTGACTTCAATCACAGCTGGGCCTGTAGGTTTCTTTAATATATACACAAGTCATGAGAAACAATTAACATTACATTTACTTATTGTATTAGCCAGATGCAGCAAAGCATGAGCAGTATACAAAAGTCTGATGGCTGCAATGGAAGTATCAGTTGTGATAAACACTGACCTTGGTTATGCCACTGCAATCTCACAGAGCTGCTCAATGGCTCATGGCCATCTGCATATAAAATATCTACACAGATTCCAAACACTGGTAGACATGAATCAGCCCACTAATGTGGCAGCTAGCTAAAATTCCTTGGAGAGAATGTCGTTGCAGAACCACCTCTAAAGGTTTCTCAAAACAAAGTCGAAGTCAAAAATGTCTTAAGTATTTATTCAGCTCAAAGCAAAGCAAATACAAGACAAGCTGATCCTCTCAAGTGCTATGCACAAGTGAAGACCTAGAGCATTAAAAAAAACCTTCATTTATACTATTAAATAGTCCTTTTACATGCAGCACATTTGCGTCACCTCAATCTGACTCCATTTCGCCACATGCTGTCCACAACATGCTGTGGTTAAGGGATGCAAACAGATTTGCAAAGCTGAGCATAAAACCGAACATCTTCATGCACAAATTGGGAATGAACAGCAGGAAACTGAACAGGGCAGGGGGTAGCTCAGGTGGCAGGGTAGGGCAGGACGCTTAAAATGCTGGACTACTGATCAGAAGGTTGGGAGTTCAAATCCAAGCCCTGCTAAGCTGCCACTGTTGGGCCATTGAGCAAGGTATAAATGATATAAAAACTGGAAGTCGCTCTGGATAAGGGCATCTGCCAAATTACTAATGTAAATAACTGTAATGAAACTAAAAGAAAAGGATATGAAAAAGGAGAGAACTAAGAAACAAGTTCAAGTGGAAGCAACTAAGTGTAAGAATTAACTTGTAGGAATTTGGCAGAATGACTATACAGTCGATCCTCGCATTAACGGACTCATTACTTAATAAATTAACTGTAAATTAATACTGCCTATGGGTGACGCTACTCCAGCATATTTCATGTGGCCCAAATAAATAAACCCCCCACCATGAACAATATGAATTAATAAAAGTAAAGCACAAGCATGACATGAAGTCACAAGTTATAATTTGTGTGTGTGTATGAAATGCTATCACTTCCTTGAACTGTTAAACATCCTAAAAGACTTTGTTTTTTGCGTAGACGTGAGTTTTAATCTCCTTTTCCACGACATATTACTGGAACTAACGTTTGCCTCAACATCTAACCGAAAGTGGTCTACAGGTTAGTCTACATGAACACAAATGGGGTTCAGTGTTGCACTGTCGAGGATAAAGTAGAGCAAGCCAACAGTAAAAGCCAGCATGGAGAGAGAGAGAGAGAGAGCACACACAGGACACACATAACGCATGTGCAAAAACACTGTGCACAGGAGCGAAGTTTCAAAACGACCAAACAGCAAAAACATTTAAAAGCACAACTGTTCAAAAGTACAAACATCAGGAGGAGGATCTACTGCAATCGATATGATAACACTACAGTGCTTACCGCTGGACCAAAACACCCCACTCGTTTTCATGTAGTCCGCTGAAGACAAAGAAGAAAACAAACACAGTTTTAAAAAACCAAGGCACGCTTTCAAACGCTGTTAAAGTGAAGACGCTCATTCGGAGACTTCTCTCAAACAGTCCGACTTCCGCTCCCCGCCTCGCGCTTTTGAAGACGCAGCTCACGTGGTCACCCTGAACGCTGCACCCCATTTGGACCTTAAAAGCAGCATGCGAATGTCCACGGCGAGATCAGGTCATTAAAGCTCGTTAGAGCACCGGTGTGAAGGACTGGTGTGCAAAAGGATTCCTTTTGGTGACATGATTCATTTATTTTCATTCTGTAAGGGATAACCTGTAAGAAGTGTAAGAGGTTAAGTCAAGAAGTAAGAAGTTAGCAAAATTAGTTATGTTAAGATGAGTTATGTTCAAAGTGAAATGAGTTATGTGAGTTAGTTAGTTAGTTAGTTAGTGTTATGGCGAAAATTGTTGAGTTCTGAATTAGTTAAATGATATGTAGGCTATGTTAATTAGTTAGTAGTATGCGTGAAAAATCATGACTTTGTTAGGATTGGTGTGCCATGGTTAAAAAATAGATTGTGTCAGTACATTGTGGCCTGACCGCCATACAGGAAAAAA
>JAQMCW010152555.1:0-12496 GCA_030068335.1 Chrysichthys cranchii | reverse complement strand
GCGGTGCATGCCGGAGGACTCACGCCATGCTCGCGCGTCACATGGGTTACTACAGGTGTTCTGCATTAGGACTAATTTTATATAGCTATAAATTGACTGACTCATGAACGGTAAGTTTGCATAGCATTAGTTTCCCCGCGCTATCGCCAAGCCATGTTCTAGTGTTTACCTTGCTCATGTTTTCACTCTTGTTTGTACTCCAGTTTCCTTGTTTTTGTTGTAGCCTTTGATTTTCCTGTTTCTGACACGCCCTTGTCTCCCTCACACCAGCCGCCATTCTTTTCAAAGCTAAAGTGCAGGTTATTTTATGTATGTCTACTTTATATTTTGTAATGTGCAGGTTATTTTGTTTTATGTATTTTTACCAATCACCCTTTCTACTTTTAAAAATGTCATTGTAGACAACAATGTTGCAAACGATCCATCAAATTGTACAATTCGAGTCATGCGTACACAGTAGTGAAAATACCGATGAGTACTTTAGCATTCCACGCTTAATCATCTGCTTTTCTCTCTATTGCCACTGCACCATTGCAACGTTTTCATTCAAAAACGAGAACTGACTCACGTTGTAGACATGGGAAAACATGTCGTTTAAAAACTTGAACGGATCGCTGATCAGAGTTGTGTTTGATCTGTCAGATTTGTGACACAATGTATTAAGCGCGAGTTTAGCCACGGATCTTCTGGCGGGATTCATGTAAATGCATTCTGGGGTTGATCTGACCCCCTCGTTCATTTCGTATTTGGGAATATATTCGTGTTTTACCAGCATTGTCGACTAGCCAGGACAGATAACCTGAACTCTCCTGTTTGGTCTTAAGGAACGTTTTAACACGTTCTGTAAAAAGGCTATTGAACCTTTTGGGAAAATGCCAGACTTCAAAGATTTTTTAAAATTTTGTACCCCTTTTCAAAGGCTTTTGTGATCTCGATCAAAGCCCCTGTTCCTACAAGCGCCCTGTCCTGATCTGCATAGTCACAACACTTTTGCTGTTGCTCGGAACACGGCTAACACAGAGGGAAGAGAAGTTTACCGCTTACGCAATATGGAAGACCGGGTAGCCACAAACCTTTAGGCGGTAATATTTTTGCTCTGATGATACCAATGTAGTTTTCAAGCGGTTCAAAATCACGATAAATAGTGATAGGGTGGCCAATAGGGTACGTCTTTGTCTTAATCACGTACAGCTAAATAGTGGTGAAATCATAATAGTCAATCTTCTCACCAAGCTGAGCTACATAATGTAAATGTAAGGGGTTTGTTCGACCACTGAATAAAGCATCATGCGGATCTATTCGCTCAGGAAAAGTTTCACTTGGTCATCATTAGTTTTCATTTGGCTCCACTCATGTTCCCATATCACCGTCACTTGCAAGTTGTGTTTCTCTTGCAAATTTCTGATTTTTTCAAAAGATTTTTGATGGACATCACCGAAGCTCTCTTTAAATGAGCTAAGTGGATGCTGATTCATCGAGAGGAGAAGCACTTTTCCCAACCATGGAAAAAACATCCAAAAAACTCAAAAGCCTTGTGTGTCTGACTGACTTTACAGTAACCATCGAGAAAATATTTACCAAATCTGACTTCCTCGCTGTTTAGCGCATGCTGAATGGGGAGACTTTGTGGTGCAGCAGTGTATTCCGGCCATTGGATTTCTGTCTGTTGATGTAATTATCGATCGTTGGAATAGCTAAAGTGCTAAAGGAAATTATTTAGACAGATTGACACATACGGACACGATTTTTATACATTTAAAAGGGTCAACTTTTGTACTAGAAAGAATTTCACCTCTGAATTTCAAACACCCCCTTCTTAGAATGTCAGTGTTCACACAGTATTTGCTCATCTCTTTCCTGTAATCAAAGATTTTATCAGAGACTGTTTCAGAACACGCGAAACAATCGTCTCTGTCTTTAGCCATCATGCTACCACATGCACTGTATCCCGCCATGTGTGCTTCTCTGAGCAGTAAGTCTGAACCTGAAATTCTCATGAAGGCCATTCAGCCAAATTTGATTCGGTATGACACTTATGGCCTTCATAAACAAATCCTGTATCGACTGAGCCCGAGCTCATTTGGATAAACAGGGATATGAAGATGTCACAGAATACAGACAGGATCAGATAATCAGCAGCAACAATAGCTGCAGTGTGGAGGAGCCAGACAGTGCACTGATTTAATGTTGCTATTTAACAGCTCTAGGGCTGAATTCTCAGCCTCCGTTATTGTTCATGCCAGGTTTTTGCACGTTCTCTTTGTGGCTTGTGATATTTATTGTCCTTTTCATGCATTTCCTGAGGCAGTTGTCTATACCTGATTGGTGTCTGCATGTTAGATTGCATGGAATTCATATTATGCTTATGTCACTCACTCATCTACCACTTAATCCTGTTCAGGGTTGCAGGGGAAGCTGGAGGGCGAGACCCTGGGCAGGTCACCAACACACAGGTACAAACAACCATTCACATTCACACCTACGGGCAATTAAGAGTAGCCAGTTATCTAATCTGTCTAATCTGTCTAGTTAGCTTTCTAATTAGTCTTTGGACTGTGGGAGGAAACCCACACAGACACGGGGAGAACATCCAAACTCCACACAGATAGGCACCCAGGTCGACCCCGGGGATCGGACCCAGGACCTTCTCGCTGTGAGTCGACAGTGCTAACCACCACACCACCGTGACGCCCATGCTTGTTGTCATTATTCTTAAAATGATCCCCGGCTACTTTGACATGTTAGCTTTATAAGATTAACGCTGGCGTCAGTTATAAATACGTAATACCAAAAAAACTCAAATATGTTCGTTTGTAGTAATTTTTATTAAAAAAGGAGAAAATCCGCTCACTAGTAGGTCACCATGTTTGTTTACGTCGCAAAGCATTCTGGGTCGATGACCTCAAATGGTTGCTAGGATTTACTGTCTCTGTTGATGAAGGCACTCTCGGCAAGATGAGCAAGATGACTTCTGTTCAGCCTTTTCAGTCTGAACCTGAGCGCTGTGCAAGTTTGGAGCACAACTCGGCAGACAGTACTGGAAATGATGAGCACGAAGACGATCAGAGAGGCGAGGAAGCGAGAGTTAGCCACAATCCATGGTGCCTGTGTGTGCAGCAACTGCTTGTCAATGCTAACGGAGAGGGAGAGAGCTTGTTGTAAGTGTAACCGGTGGTTTTCTGGCTCTGCGTTGTGATTGATCATGATGATGGTATAGAAAGGGTGACACCGACACAGCTGTTCCTTTTTGCTCGTTTACTGACATTGAGTTCTTTGAATAAGAAAATTAATATTTAGAGCAAAAAAAACCAATACAGTCTGGCAATGATAACCTTTTAAAGGGGCAGTTATTTTGACAAGGCATGATCATTATGCCTGACCGTACTGACCTGTTTTCATTTCTGATTAGATTTGTAAGTGCATGTGATGTTGGCTTTTGTTGAAAAGCATGTTAATTTGCCAAGGGAATCAGCAAAGCCTGGCTGAAGTGTTACCCAGTAGAGCTGTCCCACTGGTGTCTTCTCACTACTAAGCAAATTGTGGGACCTGACTGGGGCCAAACAGACCTACAGTGTAGTCCTGGGCCAGTGTATGGTCTAGAACCTATTATGATCCAGCTAATACTGTACAGTGGTCACCAACCCTCTATGTTGATATATACATTCTGCACCTCTTTTAGTTGACCAAAAATGTCTAAAGACAGTGATCAGATTTCTAGGTCAGCATGAATACGGTTGCGGGTAAAAATTTTCAGGGAGGTAGCTCTCTTGGAATGGCACTGGTGACCACTGAGCTAATAAATCAGAGTGTGGCAATCCAGACAAAATAAGCCCAAGTTCTGCATTTACAGGCTTGTGAATGGAACATGTTTGCAACTCAAGGGCCGTCATAGACACGCTACCTATGGTAATTTGTGACGTTAGTGACAATGTGATGTATAGTTTACATGATCACCCAAATAACTTGTGTGTTTGATGGTTTTTGCTTCAGTTTGGTGTGTGCTCTCTTAAATTCTGTAAAAGAATGTTTTCTGTTTAACTCTAAATGTTTTCAAGGAACTAGCCATGAAGAATTTGGTGGAGGAGTCAGGGGTTCTCTGGGTGAAACCTAAGAGTCAGTGGTTGTAAAACATCAGTTTAGTTTGTTTATATTCTCTTTTAAACTCTTTTTATGTAATAATAATTCAGGTGATTCACATCAAGAAAACAAATCTCCTCAGTTCATTTGGTAAAAACCTATAAAGTCCTGCTGAGGTTGATGTGCATTAAGGGTTGGGTCAGACCTCAGCATGGTTCTTGACGATCTGGGAGTAACGCACCACTTTCATGTGGTTTGGTTCTTCTTTTCTGTCATCCCAGGAGTATTCAGGTGAGAGCAACTTGGTGGGTTTGTTGTACAGGAAGTACTTGTTCAGGTGAGACTCCTCCTGCCATACTGCTTCGATCTGATTGGCTCGGTCCACCTCCAATTGCATCTGGCACGTCTTCGCCAGTTTGTGCACTTTGTCGACGCGCCTTGTTGGTGAGTTCCTCTTCAATGAGCTTCTCGATCATCTCCATCCTGCGTAGTGAGATTTCCTGCCAGCGGTCAAAGGTCGTTGTTTTTTTCACTGTCAGCTGACGCCCCTCCCCCAACATTACCACGGGAACTTCATCTGGACGATCTGTAAACAGGTAATAATGCACTCGGTATCCCACCATGAAGTGCTGCTCTGCAGATTCTAGGAAGTCCTTCACAAAGCGCACGTACCTGCAGGAAAATGTTTTATCGCGTATAAATCATAAGACAGATTATTTATCTTTAAATCAGGAAATTGATGGAAGTAAAGTGCACTGATCACAGTCTGAGGTCATGTTTACGTTTATGGTTTGAGATTTTCCTGGTGCTGGTGGGCTTGGCCAGTATTTGTGATTAAGATTATAAATACTAACAAAATGTTCATATGTATAAAACACTTAGCTTTTTTTGTTTCTTGGTCTAATTTGCCCCAGTGTGTATGAATGCTAATGCAGCTATCAACTTTCAGTCCATCTGATCACGTGTGGAAACACAAGACTAATTTGATGTTGTTTAAAATTATCAGTAGTTGAAATGTTATATTTTGTTTTAAAATGTTAGAAATTATTAATGTTTTAACTTAAGAGATTATCATACCCCATTAGCTTCAGTGCAGCCCAAGAGGGACAAAAGCCAGTGTCTTTTTGGACCGGTCCCAAGCCCGGATAAATTCAGAGGGTTGTGGCAGGAAGGGTATCCGACGTAAATCTACGCCAGAAAAATATGTGAATCATTTCTGTGACTCCCAGACTGGATCAGTCGAGACCCGGGTGAACAACGATCACCACTGGTGCTGTCGACCTACTGGGTGCCGGTGGAAATTGGGCTACTGTTGATCGAAGAAGGAGAGGAGGAATGTGTGTATGTAGGCGGAGGGAGAAGAGGAAAGGCAAAAGTGTAGGATTGAGAGTAGCAACTTTGAATGTTGGGACTCTGACAGGAAAAGCTAGAGTGTTGGTTTACATGATGCAAAGGAGGAAGGTGGATATTCTGTGTGTGCAGGAGACCACATGGAAAGGTAGGTAGGCTAGAAGCTTAGGAGTGGGGTTCAAGCTGTTTCACCATGGTGTGGATGGAAAGAAAATTGGAGTAGGAGTTGTCTTGTAGTAGGAGTTTGTTAGGATAGTGATAGAGGTGAAAAGAGTGTCAGGGTGATGAGTCTGAAGCTAGAAATCCATGGTGAGATGTTCAGTAGTGGCTATGTCCCACAGGTAGTGGGACAGGCGTATAGGGAGATGAAGCATAAGGTGAAGGTAGAGGTGGCAAAGGTGAAACAAAGGACATACAATGATTGGAAGGTAGTGTTCTGAGTTTAGGAAGCTGCCTTTTCACAGGAGAGAGGAGTCAAGGGGATCTGCCAATATCCCTTTAAGTCCAGTGTCGAATAAAAGTGAGCAGTGCCTAACCTATTGAGCAACTCATCAACCCGGTGCATGGGGTAGCCATCGAATTTAGACACCTCATTGACCTTCCTAAAGCTCACACATAACCGAACCAAGCCGTCGGTTTTAGGAATGAAAACCACCAGACTGCTCCAGTTGCTATGGGACTCCTCGACGATACCCATCTGAAAATGGCCTTAAGCTCTTCCCAAACCACCTTTTCTTTTGTGCACAGGAAGCCAGTACAGATGTGTACGCAATACCATGCCCGGGGGAGTCTCTACGTGGTGTTCTTTAAGGTTCGTGCGACCAGGAAGGGGCGAGAAAATGTTGGCGAACTTGTTTTGCAACTGCGCCACGCCCGTGAGTTGGGACGGCAAGAGGTGGTCTAAACAGGGGACCAGAGTGTTTTGGCTTTGTGCTCACCTCCGGCCCTAGCTCCTCCTCGTTTTAATAGATTGAAGTGGTAAATTTGACATGCTCCGCCCCTATCGGTACGCACTACCTCATGGTCGAGGTCCCCAACTCAGCGTGCGACCTCAAAGGGTACTTGCCACTTGGCGAACAATTTTGAGCTTGAAGTGGGTAACAACACAAGGACTTTATCTCCCTCCATGAATTCTCTAAGGCGCACACCCCTGTTATACAGCCGAGCTTGCTGTTCCTGAGCCTGGTGCAAATTCTCTTGGGTTAGCTGTGACAGTGTGTGGAGCTTTGCACGGAGGTCCAGAATGTACTGAATTCCATTCTTGCTATTTGAAGGTCCCTCCTCCCAATTTTCGTGAACGACGCAGAAAGACGCTGCGGGGCTTCTGCCCATACAACAATTCAAAGGGGGATAAGCCCGTGGAGGCTTGCAGGACCTCATGTACTGTGAATAGCCAGGGTTCAAGCCATTTATCCCAGTTACGAGCGTCGTCCATGACGAACTTGTGAATTAGGTTTGTAAGTGTTTGATTAAAACTTTCGACCAGGCCATCCGTCTGTGGGTGATAAATGCTGGTGCAAATGGATTTAATCCCCAGTAACTCGTAAAGTTCGTGAAGTGTTCATGTTATGAACAATGTGCCTTGGTCAGTCAGGATCTCTTTTGGGATCCCGACCTGGGAGATGACCTTAAATAGTGCCTCGGCAACACTGCGTGCGAAGATGTTGCGTAGCGGCACTGCTTCCGGATACCGGGTTGCATAATCCACCAGGACTAATATATAGCGGTACCTGCGTGCAGACCTGTCTAATGGCCCGACGAGATCCATCCCAGTTCTTTCAAAGGGGATCTCGACCAGAGGAAGTGGCCTCAAGGGGGCCTTCGGCACGGCCGCTGAACTCGTCAGCTGGAATTCACGGCACGCTGTGCACCACCGACAGACATCGCCGCGAATGCCTGGCCAATAGAATCCGGCCATGAGACAGGTGAGTGTTTTGTCTATTCCGAGGTGTCCGTCCATCGGATTGTAGTGCACAGTGTGGAAGAGGAGTTCCCGGTGGCCCTTCAGAACTAAGAGCTGGCTGACCCTTTCCCCAGTCTGAGTGTCCTGTGCCACTCAGTACAGCCGGTCTTTAATTACCACGAAATACGGGGGGGGAGAGCACGTCTCCCGGCTGGACGGTTTGACCATCAATCACTCTCACTTGGTCAAAAGCGTGCTCCACTGGGAAATCCCCAAGGGGAATCCCCAGATATGCGTCTGCATATCTTCTGCATGCCTTGCTAGCAGTTTAAAAGTCTAACCACTCTGTGTGAAAACCAGGCGCTTGGGTTCAACTTCAACCCTGCACTTGGAAAAATCAAAATTTTTGATGGAAAATAAGTCTAAATCTTTACAATATTTTTTTTTCTTAATTATATACAACACTCACAAAATTGCAGATTTTATATGTAAATTAACCTAACCTAACTGTTATTTTAAGGATCATGCCAGTAATGACAAATTACATTTATTTATTTATTTGTTTGTTTACAATAAAAATGCAAAATTATTTAAACTGTATTTTTCCTGTTTTCTGAAATTACATACAGATTTATTAAAAATGCCAGTAATTATCTGTATTTAAATATATAGCATTTACTTAAACATGTATGTCCATCATTTCAAGGTGAATCATATTAGTTTTATATTTATGTGTACTTTTACACTCAAACTTTTTTCTGTAATTCTGGATCCAAATTTAGCAATTCTTTTTTTTTTTTCTTGCGTCAAACGTAATTCATAGTTTTTGGTTGAGGCTTTCAGGCATGTCGCGCCTCTGGCCACACCCTTTCCGTGATGTCACAGCGAGTTAAAGCACATACATGCCAATGAATCCGGCAAAAGTAAAATGAGTAAAGGCGAAATCAAGAAAATAATGCACTGCAGTTAGACAACAGACTCCTGGTTGGAAGCTGAAAGTAAAAATGACAAACTTTTATATTTCTAAAGAAGCTTAAGATCAAAATGATCAGGACATCTGACCACCCTGGCATGTAAATCATGGTTGTTGACTTCAGATCAGTCTTTCATACGATCATCACAAATCTGCTGGAGGAGAAGCTTACGCAGTTCAGTCAGTAAAATCTCCGTTTGCCTTTGGATCACAGAGAGCAGCGTGTCAGGAGCCATAACCCTCAGCACCTGCACATGTCTTCTCCCTATTCCCCAAATACTGCACCTCTAAAGACCTGTCAAACAATTTTTACAGCAGCGTGCTAATGTTCATATTACTCAGAAGAAAATATCTTTCTGTAAATCGAAGGTTTTAAGTAGCAAAAATTTCAAAAAGAGAAAAAGAATGAGACATAAAAACACAGCCATAAGATGAACAGGGGTCGAAGAACAAACAAAAAGGTCAATAAATCCGGAACAGCGGTCAAAATGAAAAGGCTCAGCAATGTAGTGAAGCTCAATGTTTCGCAAAAAGCAAATACACATGGGTGCTTAAATAGATGCCAGCATGGAACTCAAAAGAGCTGATGTTAAGTAGTATACTGGGGAACCTGGTTACAAAAGTGTGGAGGAGTCCTGAGAAGCACAGTTTTTGGTGGCCATATTTGTAGGCTGCTGAGGTTGCTGGGAATTGGATTCCATGTTGAGACGTGATTGCCACAGTGAATGCGCATTGACACACTAGACTTAGCGATTTGGGATGTATCAAAGTATATATATATATTTATGGATACGTTTATGTCACGATCCGTGGCGCTATCGCGCTGGCAACCGACGCTCCAGAACTTCAGACAGACTTCTGGGTCTGTGTGTCTCTTCTGGGTCACCGGATATAATGGGGTAAACGCACACTGCCTAGCGCTGGTTCATGGCCTCGTGCTACCCGACGTCCATGCTACTAGCCCTCCCGAGATCTCTCGAGACCCGGTGGATACTACCTTGCCTTCTTGGATCTTTCCCTGCGGTTTGATTTCCGTCGTATTTCATGTGGTCTTTTGTTTCCGTGGTTTCCTGTGATTCGCGGTCCCCCCTGGATTTTACGCTACCGTTGATTCTCCGCGTTCATGCGTCATCAGTTCCCGGACTCTCCCTGGATGATTATTGTTATTTGTTTCCGTGGTTTCATGGCGTATAATTCCCCGTACGCTCCCATCTCTCTCCGGCTTGCCAGCTCACCGACCGGACTACTCTCTACTCGTCCCGGGTCTCCCTCAGCATCCGTTCTTCGGCCTTCGCCTCAGCAGATCCTACGGCCCTGCAAGTGTTCACAGACTTAGGCCCTGGCGAGTGCTCATGAGTCTGACTCTGAGAAGCTCCTCTCTCCACTGTCTCAGACCCAGGGGATCTTATTCCCCTATTTAAGGTATTCTGTTCTCTCTGACTGTACGCACCGCTGCCTTTATCGTGGTTTCGCCTATCTTTCTCAGCCCCAGCATTAGCACAAACATGACAGCATGAACCAGCCAGTTGAAACCACAGTAGCTCTACTAGAAATCAGTGGCGGACGGTCAGGGCCTGCAAGGCCTTCTCTGAAGGCCTAAAAAAATATCTGAATCACAAACTGATGTTAATTATATTTTGTCCATGAATACTTATTAAATAATTCCAAATAGGCTGTCCGCTTCCTTTCATAGTTTTTCCGATTTGTCAGCACTGAAGCAGGGGGAGCTCAGCTCCTGTTGACCGTACTGCCGAGGTGAGGAGGCGGAGCTGAGCTCCGGAAGGCTCCGGCCCAATTTAAACCCTGATTCAGTCGGAGCACCACTGAAGGCCTAGGTGTGAAATGCACGGTCCGCCACTGCCAGAAATACAAAAGACGATAACCAAGATGATGAGCATTATGCAGGAACGGCAGGGCACCCTTAAGGAGCTGCAGAGCCAACGTACCTGTCTTACTCGGGAAATCCAATAACTCAGGAATCCCACCAGCACAGAACCCACATGTTCTTCTCCTGTCTCGGCCCCGACGGCAAGCAACAGCGTACCGATTAATATATTTTTAACTGGAAGTTATATACTTAATGTGAAGCTGATGTGTGATGATGTGCATTGTTAAAATTGCTATACATATAAAATTCAATTAAATTGAACTTTCTTCGTATACCGAACATGTGCATCTCTCATGGTTATTATTCTGCTAGAAGAGTACTTCCCTGGAAGTAGAAGCTAAAAAAGTCCCTAAAAACTTTGTTCTAAGGACTATAATCATCCTTAGTTCTTCAGAGGACACACAAAAAAGGGGGATACTTCCTCCAGCATTTCGAAGAGAGATGAAAAGCCCTTGGGTCCTAAAGCACCCAATGTGAACTTAGATTGGGACTCAGTGTAGTGTAGATAAGATGGGGCTGCTGCATTCTGGACTAACTGGTGCTTGTTTACGCACCTACTGGAACATCCAGACAGTAAGGTATTACAATGATCTAGTCTAGAGGTAATAAAAGTATGAACTATTTTTTTCCTGCATCTTTCAGTGGCATCATATTTCTTATCTGAATCAAACAACTCTATGTCATCAGCACAGCAGTAGAAGTTAATACCATTTTTATGAAAAATATTACCTCAGTGTAGCATATATAAGGAAAAAAGCAGTGAGCCTAAAACAAAACCTTGCAGAACACCAAACTGTACCTTACTATGCGTAGGTGAGTCGCCATTTACATCAACAAACTGATAACAATCCGTCACAAAATTCCTGAACCAGGAGTGGGCCTTACGCTTAACGCACGCAAACTTTTCTAATCTATCAGGGTGAAAATGATCCTTTCCTTCTTACAGTGTATTGATTATTTTGTGGCAGTATTTTATTTAAAATTACGAACTGAGCACTAAGCATCATGTCATTTTTGAGTTTAAAAGGTGAATGATTTCTTTGTGTTGGATGACTGGTCAAGCTGCGTACAAGCTAGATGAATTCAAAACAGCAGCGGATATTTCCCTTTCGTCTCTAGTGTTTGGGTTTCCACCAACTATATGTTCTTTTTATTTTTTATTCATTTGCATCTGTGAATATATAACTTCCCCATATGATAAGCATCAAGAAAATATGTACGTCGAAACTACTTTCCCAGCCATACAATCACAAACTCACGCCCACATGCAACTTGTTTTCCATCAGATATCTGTGTGATGATCTGATAACATGCAAACATTTTTTATGTCATTACAAAAAGAAACTACTGTGCTGGCAAAATTCCAGATGGCCACAGATCATACCTAGTGACCAAGCAAGTTCCTGATCAGACCACTCTTTTGTTTAGCAGTTGTCACTCTGTCTAGTAATACCTGTTTGTCTCTAAAATACATTTATAAAATAAAAAACCTGACCAAACTACAGCAACTAAGACCCTGGACTGTTGAACAACTGAAGTCATATATTAAGAAAGAATGGGAAATAATTCAACTTTCAAAACCCTTGCCTGATTTTTTTGGTACATGTTGCAGACATCCAATTCAGAATGACTGTATAGGCAAATTTATCAGTTTAAACTTTAAATATGTTGTCTTATTTGTTTCAGAGAGCTCACTAGATTTGATCCGAGTCCTCTAGCGCCAGCAGCCATAATTTTGTACTTACATTTTTTACATTTAAATGGATTTTGTTTAACACTATCTTAAAGGACCCATGGCGTTGTTTTTTCATTACTTTTGCAGTGGTCTCTAGTATGAATGAATGCCCTGTGAGTCGGTTTTGGTGAAAAAAAAGCTCTGGTGCTCCTGTTTCAGGTCGTTCTAGTTTGGTGAAATTGTACTGATTTTGAGAACGACAGGTGTTCGGCTCTTACTTATGAATATTCATGACGTGCAAATGAACCGCCTCTGATTGGCTGACAGCGGTGTCCCCTTCTTAGACCCATGCCCCGCCTTCCCCCGTATCTCCCTGCGCAGCGCGCGCATTTGTGAAAGATAATATTACATCCAAGTTATTATAACGAGACAATTATTTTCTGCACAAATCCCAAGTAGGGCGCACACACGCGTGTGCCCACAAACACACACACACACACACACACACACACACACACACACACAAATAAACTAGACCATGGAGGCAGTGGGGGTTATTTACACATTTTCACATGCAGCATGCATATACAACTCGTAGTAACCTATCGTATTTCAAAAAGAAAAAGTATT
>JAQMCW010152526.1:0-12499 GCA_030068335.1 Chrysichthys cranchii | reverse complement strand
GCACGTCTGAGCGAGACCGATTAAAGGGACACGTGCGTCTTTGTTAGGTACACAATACGCAATTGCGCAATACACAAACAGAAAATGGGAAAACATTGGCGCGTATGAAGCGGAAGGGGAAAATGCCCAGGGCTGGGTTTGTTCGCCAACCGATTATGCGGTCGTGACCAGATGCAAAATTTTGGCGGATTTTATGGTTGGGAACCGATTTGTTCGTCTTTGGAGGCGTTCGTGACCAGAGGTTCCACTGTATTGCTTAGCTAGCATACATTCAGTCTTTAGCACTACATTATTATTTACCTTTAAAGCATTTCACGAAATTCATTTCTTTTTGTGTCAATATATGGCTAATCACAGGCTTTGGCATGTAAACGAACGGTCTCCGTTTAGCGAGTCTTTGTGCTATGAGAGTACGCGGTGCAGCAGGGGAGTGCTCGCATTCGAGCACTTGGCAATATAGTTGACGCCTTAATAATACACCCTGGATGAATGAATTCGACTTTATGGAATTAGAATGACTAATTTTACAAACACAAAAGTATTATCTGAGGCACAAAACTAAGCATCATTTCAAGTTAAAGGGAAAAAATACAGTGGAATTATTCAGGCTCTATCCAGGTTCTATTCAGATTTATTCAGGATCTGTTTAGAGCTTAATGTTAGCCTGCTTTATCTCCATCCCACAACCAGCTTTGGTGTGTGTTTGGAGTCACTGTCCTGTCGGAACACCCAACTGTGTCCAGGTTTCAACTGTCCATCTGATGATTTGAGGTTCTGCTGAAGAATTCTGAGGTTCTTCATGATTCCATCGACGTTGTGCAATACAGCAGTTCTTCCACCGGCACCAAAACAGCCCCAGAGAGTGATGCTACCACCACCATGCTTCACAGATGGTACAGTGTTCCTCTGGCCAAACAACTCAATCTTTGTCCGATTTAACCATCAAACTTTCCTCTAGAACACTTTTTCTTTGTCCATGTGGTCAGATGCAAACTTTAGTTTGAGTTCAAGCTTGAAAGTGTGGATTTTAGAGCAGGAGCTTCTTTCTTGAATGGCAGCCTCTCAGTCAGTCCATGATGATGTAAAACCTGTTTGACCGTAGACCCTGATCCAGCAGCTTCGGGTTCACGGCAGGCCTGTGACTTGATGGTTCCTGGGTTGTTCCTGACCATCCGAATCTATTTCTTGAAACTTTCAGCACCACAGAATTCATAATATAAGTGGATGTTCGTGTAATTTCGATCCTGTGTCGACCCCCAAATTCTTGGGGTGTTTTCCCCGTTGAACATATTCAAGTATCAACTGTATTGTACAATCATTCTGCCACCGAAAAAGTTCAGAAAAGTTCAAAGAAGTCATTGAAAGCCCAATATTTCCATGATGTTCATTTCAGTGATCTCATTCAACCCATAAAACCATCAAGTTAATAGCTTGATCATTTGCTAATTAATGAGCCTTCCCTTGCCCTTCGGTGTGTCTGCTACATTGCTCTTCATAAAGCCAGAAAGCCTGCACTTGTACCCAACTCTCCAGTGCTTTGTGACACTAATCTTTATCACGTTTTACACCTTTTTCTAGTAAGCTGTCTGGCGTGTAAGAAAATATCGATTTGCACTCCTCTACTTTGTCCTGTCACTTCCTAATTACGACCGTATGATTAGATGTACTTACAGCCATTACTTTATCCCTGTCTGACCTTGTCAGCCTCTGCACACACAGGCAGACGCTGATTTTCTATCACCGTTGATTTAGTATAAAGTTGGAATCAGCAATCTGCTCAGACAGACAAGATAAGATAAGACAAGGCTATAACCCAGACACGACACACACCATCTATACAGCTGCACACGAGTTCTGCTGTTGTCCAAACAGAAGTTGCCTGTTCTGTCGGTCATATCATCTCCAAGAGATCTCCTGCTATCCAATAGATAACGGGGCTCACTTCAAGCTCAAATGAAATAGCTTGAGAACTGTGATTTGATTCCCTACGTGAAAGATAACCTTCTGAAACGGGAAGAGACACACGGAGAAAATGCGTTGAACACGTTCACACCACGAGTGCTTGACCGCAACTGAATGTTTGTGCCGTGAAGCGTAGGTCGGCTGTCTGGACGTCCGTCAAGGCTTTGTTCGTCGGTCGGTACAAAATCTGCTCAGGAATTTAGTTCATACGTCAATTTGTTCACCATCTGATGCATTTGCGAGCTGAGGGTCCACTGCATATCAATAAACTAGTTTTTTTTTTCTTCACGTAACCAGTGTTAATCGATCATTTCGTTAATTGAGCTATCCAAAGTTCAGCTTCCTGTGGACTCTTTAAAGCGAAGTTCATGACCATACGGGGGCCAAGAGGACATCCTGTAATATGCTGATGTGAACCATCTCATAGAACCACTTAAAATGCTAATGTTCATGCGCGTTGTTGACTTTCGTTTCAGTGTACACCTGTTCTAAGCAGATTACCTTTACGTCCGGGTCACATCCCGATAATAAGGAATATCCTTCAGCGTATGTAGCTGAGCTAAGCTTTTCTTCACACGTCGTTCATTTATTTACCCAGAATTCTTTCATTCGATTTACTCTCTGCCTTCTGTCTCGAGGGTGTCCTCAGTAGTGTCCCCAGAGCCCCCTGTTCCCAAAGGAGCGACTGCCACCTGTTTACACATCTGCTCCATATTACACATAACTGTTAGCAAGAATATCGTACAATCCACGCACAAGCCCTGTGTTATTCAGTTTTTCTGAAATAAATAAGTATACACTTCACTCTTTAACACCTTTTTGGTCTCCAGTAAATATCTACATCCGTGTGTGCTCAAATGAAACCGGCGAAGCCAACGGAAAGCGATGTTAATTTGCGTCCTCTCAGCCTCAATTAACAGCAATTGATTACTGTCACAATGGGAAATTTCACTCTTGAGCGAATGCCTTGTTAGGAAAACAGTCACTGGACTTACTGGGATGAAACCTGGAGAGATGGTAAGACCTGTATATTCCTGCTCTGCATTTTGATTTATTAAATGTGATGAATTTTCATTTTCTTGTTCATTTATTTTTGCAAACAATTCTGCGCTCATTGGAGATGAACTGATTCACTGAGCTGCTGACTCCATCTCTCCTCTCTCCCCCATACCGTCCTCCCTTCATTCTGTTGTCTTCTCTCCCTCGGTCTCTTTATGAGCATTACCCCTCGCTCCCTGGTCAATTAGCTCAGTATTTAAACAGAAACGCTCAGTACGGAGAAGCAACAATCCCATCAAACCTTTCACTCACTTACAGTTGTACTTTTAATAGCATCGGGGGCAGGATGGGTCACTTTCACAACACTGTTAAACAACAACACATGCTTTAGTGTGTTTCTAGTTACATTTCGAGTTGGATGGGATGCCTGAAAGCGGTTCACCAGTCACCAGCCTGTATTTTTACTCCAGCAGCTTGTTATTTTACATTACAATCCTGAAGACTTTCTGCACAGGGAGCAAAAACTTATTGACACTGGAGACTTCTGATAAACAACAACAAAAAATCAGATTGTGTCAATACGCAATTGTGCAATACGCAAACAGGAAATGGGAAAACATTGGCACATACGAAGCAGAAGGGGAAAATGGCCCGGGCTGTGTTTGTTCAGCACCCGATTATGTGGTCGTGACCAGATGCAAAATTTTGGCTGATTTTTAGGTTCGGGAAGCAATTTGTTCGTGTTTGGAGGCGTTCATGACCAGAGGTTCCACTGTACCTCCATTTTGCTCACACTGTGTTAAAGGAAATTCACTGGCCGTACAAATCTTAATGACCACACTATGCACAAACCCTAAAATGAACATCGAGCACCAGGTCTCGCAGGAAACTCTAGCTGTAAATCATCAACGTAATGAGACGTCAAGTTCTTGAGTAATTTATCCCACAGGAAAACGTTCAGGCCCAATATAGAACCCTGAGGAACCCCCGAATTGATGTTGGTGTACAAGGAGAAGCACTTACTTGTGTTGACTACAGTGTTCGTGCCTTGGAGATCAAATTTACGCATGATCCAGAGACATACAGGATGTCCCGGTATACATTTGGACCTCTTACAAGCTAGCTAAACAGCGTCACTTGAAGTGTTACTCAGAAAGTCGTCTGTCCAGAATGTCGTAGGTCTAAAAAGTGTTATTTTTAAAGTATGGGCAGATTATTGGAAACATGGCTAATAAAAACTTTTCCCCATTGGAAGCTGTAAACACTGTCTTTAAAAGAGATAAGTGGTGCATGTGTTTCGGTTTTTGTCCCTTTGCACCAGTCGGATCACTCAACCAAAATAACGCGCACCTCCTCAGGGATCCTTACAGCAATCTAAAAGCATGCTGTTCTCCACCTAAAGCTAGTTGACTTCACTCCTACAAGCATCACATTTATTTATTTATTTATTTATTTATTTATTTTGTGTTTGAGAGTCTGTCTGAGGCTTTGAATTGGGGGCCAAGCAGGGAAGCTGCATAATCACCCATTGTGTTTCTACCTTCTATCATCATCGGTTGGCTTGGGTGTCTATGGTGGCCCATAGAACTGGGGCGAAAATATGGTAAAAAGTTGTGAAATGTGGTACACTGTTTGGGTACAGGGCCCTGATTCTTTTCACCGAATTTCATGTTTGCATCTTGTGTGCTGTATTTCCACCAACGGATCAAGTTTGGAGATTTTATAGCTTTAGTTTATGCCTTTGAAGCATTAATTAGATTTTCAAAAATGAGGTACTATTCCAAGGATTCCTTGGAACTCGAGTTCAGTGCACCCCATAAGGTCAGTGTCTGATTTTCCACCATATTGGATTTAATGAAAAACCTTTCACAAGTTTAATTCAAAGTGATCTTTAGACCAAGCCTCACACAAGATATCGTATGGGTTTTTTTTTAAGTTTTCAAAGCTGTTTGTCCATTAAAGCCAATTGAATCTGCAGGATCTACAACGCATTGATGTGTTGACACCAAACTTGAAATATGGAAAAAAAAAACCCTGTCATTTGATCAAACCATAGACAAATGACTGATGGACTTGAGCTCATATCCCAATCTTACACCCGACCTCTGGTCAGGTCACAAAAAACTTGCTATCTGTGCTTTCATATGATCAGATCAAGCTGCCACGGTGACTCTGCCCTGCTCGGTAAGATTATGCTTGGACCCCTCATTGCTGCTTGCATTTTATTATTTAATTCAAATGCATCAATGGGAAGGTAAATCTAAAGAAGTGCTATAGGTCAGGTTTGAATCTTAAAATGATTTGAAGCCATGTGTCTTGCATGACAAATAATGTGAGAAGAGAAGTCTAATTACCAGATTGTCTCTTTATCTGCGACATGGACGTATCGATGTGTGCATCTCAAGCTAGAATTAGTGGCTGCGGGCTTACAAACAAAAACACTTCCAGTGTGAGATGAATTAATTAAAATTTTATTCCTGTACCCCCTTGAGGCTGAAACACATTCATTGGATTTACATTCATTTCATCATTTCGGGTCACAAACAGTCTCGGGACAGATCAAGTTCGTGACCAGAGGTTCCACTGTATTAATATATATATATATATATCCAGAGCTTTTCATACCCTTTCCGCTGTTCTAAGACATGTGAGAAAACTCCAGTACACGTGGAACGTGTGGTCGAAGGCGTAAGCTTTGCTTGATGATGTACCTTCCAGGAGCGTTTTTTCTTCTTCTTTTTTTTTTTTATCCAAGTGCAATTTTCACAAAGTAAAACCTAAAACTGGCCTGAATCAAGCCTTTAGCAAATGACTAGAATCATCTTTTTCAAGGAGTGTTATTTCTCTTGTTCCAAGTATCATTTGGCATGTAATCACATAAATGTTTAGTGGCCCTGGAAAAAAAAACGGAAAGAAAAACTGCACAAAAATGGAAAGAGGAAACGTGTAAATGGTGTAAAGATGCCTCATGGTGCTCCACACACACACACACACACACACACACACACACTCCTTGAACATACGCTCACTTTGTCAATTTGGCGTTCATATTTTTCAGATTCTGCTGAAATGCCTAAATTCCTTTTAAGCACCAAACGTTGGCTGTTAGCTACTAATGACTAACATTAGCTAACATTAGCACAGCTTAACTCACTAGAATATTTCTGTAATTACCCCACATGTCGCGTGTTTAACTTCACTGTACTAGCATACATCGTTGAGATTTCTTTTTAAAGATGTTTGAATGTCTGAAATGTGCATTTAGTATATTCAGTGATTACCTTTTGTTGATGTCCAGGCAGCCAACCCACGCTTCACGGCACAAACCTGAAGTTCCGGTCAAGCTCTTGTGGTGTGAACCTGTTCAACGCATTTTTCTCTATGTGTTTCTCTGCATTTTTCTCAGCTCGCGAACAAATCGGGTCATGAACAGAGTCTCGGACAAACAATCGAGTTTGTGAGCCGCAGGTCCACTGTAACATATTAAACATTTGAAACACCAGGTGGTGTCTGCATAGATAAAACGCTGTAACGAGGGGCATCTATTTACACTTGAGATGTCTGTATATGGCTGTCTCTTACCAAACCACATCATCAGTCTAAATCCTAAAGCAACCCCCCCCACCCCTTAAGAATCCTCCGTGTAAAGTCCTTCCAATAAATCAGGTCCCTGTACGTGGTCCTGGTCCCTCCAGCCTGAGGCGGGCTGTGAAACATGAGCAACTGAAGCAGGAGGACAGCGCCATTTACTAACACCCAGAACCAGGCCTAGAGATATGGCCCTAGAGATTTGCTCAAATAAATGCAGACTCATGCTCACTGATGTGCCGACCTGGAGGATTACAGGGCTTTTAAGGTCACGCAGGGCCACCTGTACGCAGACAGGCAGTAATAAAAAATACATGTGGGTCACGGACAGGAGGAAGTCCATGGACGGAGCAGAGCAGTCACCTGTGGAGAACATTTGTGACCCCATTTTGGTGGATCGGTGAAAATAGCACATCCCAGGCTGGCGGGGGTGTGTGTGAACGCAACAGTTTCCAGGATCCAGTGTGGCCTGAGAGGTTTCAGGAGGATACCGGGGATTCTGGTGGGCAGTTTCTGACTTGCAAGTCAAGGCAGCCCTGATTATTTAGCACTAAGGCCACAGCTCCTTCACCTCATCTATTTAACATACAGCAAGCTGAATTAAAGATATCAAAGGTTTTTCTTGTTGCACACAATTCAGTATTTATAATATTTATTAGGAAATTTTGGAAGGGGACCAAAAAAAAAAAGTCCTAATATTTAAAAACATTCATGAAGGAAGCAAGTTCCTTGTCACATCGTGGACGTATTTTTATCAAGCCTCTCAGGGGTATGAATATACAGTAAATATGAATACCTTTCCCTCATTGCATAAACACAACAAAATTCAGGTCTCCATCAAGCAAACATTACATACATATTACATTACATTACATACTGTATATACTACCATCATTTGGTAGACACCCTTATGCAGGGCAACTTACATTTATCTCATTTATACAACTGAGCAATTGAGGGTTAAGGGTCTTGCTCAGGAGCCCAACAGTGGGAGCACTTGGATTTGAACTTCCAGACTTCCACTCAGTAGGGCAATGTCTTAACCCCTGAGCTACCACTTCCCCCATAAAGAAATAAGATGAAAACCCAAGCATTCACCTCAACTTTCCTCATTCGGTGCATTTCCAAAATGCTTTTCTGCTCACCGCGGTTGTAAAGAGTTGCTTTAGCCTTCCGCTCAGCTTGAACCAGTCTAGCTGTTCTTCTCAGACTTGACAGACATGAACGAGCCTCAGAACCGCTGCTTACTGGATTTTTTTTTTGTATTTTGCACCATGCTACGGTCACCTGGGTTATAGTTTTTACATTAATCTTCAGCACTACTGTAGACCTGAAAAGTCTATGGGTGCTAAATAATCGCACGCTAAATTAAAAGAAAAGGGAAAAAAAAAGTGCGCAAATATATCCTATATCGTGCATTATGTGAGGTCGTCCTGTGTAATTGCTCGGAAATGCCGGGAGTGGCATAATTTTAATCAAAACAAGTACGAGTGATTCTTCCCAATACCCCCTGCTTAAGGGGGCTTCAGACATTTAGCGGAGGTCGAGATGTCCTTGTTGTGTTACGAGTCGACAAAATGATGGCAGTCTGATGTAGAGTATGCACTGATTGAGGATTGGGAACTCTGTCAGTATGGAAATGCCTGATTAAAAGCGTGGCGAAATGTTGAAACTTTGGTCTTTTTGGAAGAGTCAGGGTTTCGGGTCAGTAATCTGAGTATGATCTGTACGCCAACCACACAGCGCACGGCTGAACACTGGTGATAAACGGACGTGAGGAAAATTAGATCCTGGAAATGATTCATATGGGATCAAGGTCACAGCAAGGTCAGTTGTGTGCAGTAGCCTCCTTTGTGTTTGAACTCTATTTCAGAGGCGTACAAATTAGTAACTGGGCGGCATCAAGGCTAAGTGGTTAGCCCTTTCGCCTCACAGCAAGAGGGTCCTGGGTTCGAGCCCTGGGGTCGACCTGGGTGCCTTTCTGTGTGGAGTTTGTATGTTCTCCCCATGTCCGTGTGGGTTTCCTCTGGGTACTCCAGTTTCCTCCCACAGTCCAAAGACATGCACAGAGGCTACTCTAAACTGGCCGTGAGTGTGAATGCGTGTCTGTTGCCGTGCGGTGGATTGGCGACCTGCCCAGGGTGTAACCCCGCCCCTCGCCCAAAGTCAGGTGGGATTGGCTCCAGCTTCCCCCCGCGATCCTGAACAGGATTAAGCGACAGAAGACGAATAGTGACATGTAAAGACGTTAGTAACACGAAGGACTAGACTTAGACTTGGTGGAGGTGGAGGCATCCCTATTGACAAGTTCTACTTGTTTTATTTTTATATGTTTTTTTCCTTTTCTTTCACATGTGGAACTTCACAACCTGGTCCGTCCTCCGTCCTCCGTCCTCTATCCTCCGTCCTGCTACACGGCGACACAACCAGGAGCGCTTTAAATACGTGTTTCATAACAGAATAATGGATTTCACAGACAATTAGGACATTACAAACAGTCCTTAATGGGCGCTTAAATAAGCCAATGTCTTGAGCCAACAATGTTCACTTGCTGCTCTATTTTCCACTTATGAGTCCTGAGCTAAATAGACCCTAATAAACACTAAGCTAACATGTATATGAATGATTTTATTCTTTTAAAAAACGTCCCGTACGCACCGTTTACCCCCATATCACAGGCACACCCAGAAACTAGGCCACGAGAAATGGATTAAAGCTCTGAAGCTGTACAGATGGGACGTTGAGGCTTTTTTAATGACTCACTGATAACATCTTAATCCATTCATGCTTCTCTGTGCAAAATAGTGACACACACACATGCGGTATATACATACATACACACACAGATGTGGTATTTACCTCCGAAGTTTCTGGAAGTTGTGACGAGATTACTTGTGACAAGTTAATGAGTTATGATGTGCTCTGATGTTGTTTCTCAGAATGGCGGATCTAATTAGCGGTCAATGCTAACCATCACTACTGGGTCATTACTACCTTTGTAGTCTTTCGTTAATAATAATTTATCGACACACCTGAGGGAAACTGATATTGATATTCCTACTGATTTTGTCACGTTTGTACTAGTCACACTCGTCACACTTCCACTAGCTAAACCTACTAGCTAGCCTCAGTCAATAGCTAGCTTATTCTAGGACTTGTTGAGCAACAACAGATTCACTTTGCTTGTGTTTATGAGAAACATTTGGGACACTTCCCGAGACGTGAGACTATCTTAACATTTTGTCACACGAGTGCTTTGAAGTTTTAATGGCAGCGTAATTTGAATTATTCCTGATAAGTGTCAGTACATTTTCAGTAAACACCTTACAGCTATGTCCTTAATTAGCTAGCTAATTAAACCGGTTTCCCTCAAGTGTAAACACATATAGCAGCAATTACACACGGAGTCATGAACACACACACACACTTATTCTACATTCAAACAGGTTCATGTTCCCCATGTTTATAAGAAGATTCCACTCAAGACTGGAGCTAGTGTTGATATTCCCACGAATTCGGTAACATTTTCACGTCTCTGTGCCTTTATATTAAAGACTTACCTGTTAAGTACAAGCTAGTCAGTCATTATTTTGCCGTATTTGTTCCATTTGTACTCGGCAGTCGGGATATCCAAATTCAGAGTCAGAGATTTCACCCGGAGCACCCCTTGAAGTCGGATTTACGACTCAGAAAGTCAGGAGATCCTCACCGTTCATTCTGTGCATGTCTTTGGACTGTGGGAGGAAACCAGAGTACCCGGAGGAAACCCACATGGACACGGGGAGAACATACAAACTCCACACAGAAAAGCACCCAGGTCGACCCCAGGGATCGAACCCAGGACCTTCTTGCTGTGAGGCGACAGCGCTAACCACCACACCACCGTGCCACCAGATCCTCACCAACCCAAAGTTAAAAAATCCAAAACAGCGCCCCCTGCCTGAACAGTAATCGGAAGGTATAGTTTTATACTGTTTATTAAACTCCTGTCTGTTTTTGTGTCATACACACAGCCCTGTCCAAGTTTTATCCGTGTTCATATTGATACGGTGTTTTGATGCGCTAAATACCTCATAATACGTTGTTTTCATGTGGTGTAGCTAATAAATACCTAATAGCTCCCCAGTAGTAGGGGCAAAAATAGGAAGATTTTAAACTTGTAGGATATTATTAATAGGGGGAGATCATATTATTCAGGACGTATTTTGAAAAAAATAATAATAATAAAAAATGGTAAAAGACAATAAAGCAAAAACAATAGTGGGTTTCCTGGAGGCGTCCATGTTGGTTTTCCGACTTGGAGCACGGTCAAGTCGGACGTGACGTCATCTCCTGCACCAAAATCCGACTTTCGAGGCAAATGGAGTGCAGCACTAGGTCACTAGCTACACTGTGTTTAGCGTATACATACTGTACAGTACATTTCCCTTGCCTAGCAATAGCAATCTTACAACTTTAATCACTTGACACTACAGTTCTCTTTGAATCTATCATAAAAATATGTTCATGACAAAGCAAGGGTCTGAAAAATGGCGCTGTGTGCACAAACATACACCAGTCGCTTTTTCAGACACAACAAGCAACCTCATGGATCGAATTTAGCTTTGATGCTGTTAGCCATATTACCATACAAGACTTCCATAGGGATTCCAGATGTTTTTAACTAACTGGACTGAATTAAACTCTGAAAGTAAAATGCTCTTTTTGCGTACATTTCACAACATGACGAAAAAGACAAAAAATGTGACACACGACATGTTTGAATGTAGCTATTTATTATAGTTATCTGATCATTTCTTTATTCAATCGCTTGGTAACCCTTTGCATTTTTCCATTGCTGTATTACTGACCAATAAATGGTATGTTTTTTGGTTTTTTGGGGGTTTTTTTGAGGACGTTTTCAGCCCTACACATCTGTCAGTTAATTGGTTTTTGGTTCATCTAATTGGGGGCAAACCAAACCAGATAGCAAATTAACCAAAAGTATTTCAATTTGCTTTGATTCGGTGTTGGAGCCCGGAGTTTTCACCCACCACGGTCTCTGCACTGTAGCTATTAGGACATGATTGATGTACGCATATTCGACTTATGCAGTGACGATTCTAAGAAAAAAAAGACCTCTCGAAGAAAAGATTTCTGAAAGCCCCAACGTTAATCCTCCTTGATTTCTGTCGCTGCTTGCCTGCGATGGATTTTCTTTCCAGCAGAATTTGTTCTTGTTTTTGTCCAGGCGAAACCTTTCAGCGTGCAGGAAAGCTGCACTAGCTGGCCTAATGATGATAATAATTATATGTAATCCTGCCTGGAAAATGCTCCGTGGAACTGAATGATGCATTAACTAATTAGCTAATGCAGATGTTATGCATCTCGAAATGATTTCAGAAACGACCCATTCTAGGAAACGCATTAAAAAATGCGACGTCCCCCATTTGCAAAGAACGCCCTGCGATCAGAGCTCAGATCAAATTGACGGCTGTTTGAATAACGTCGGGGCTCGATGGCGCTCTCTCTACAATAAGACCTGAAGCGTAGCCAGGTGTTTAAGCGTTTTGATTAAGACCTTATTTTTTTCGCCGGTAGGTCGTGATCAGAGCTCGGATCTGACCCCATGCTGGATTGTATAACGTGTCAAAGATGGTATAAGTTCCATGGTGGACCGTTTCAACCAATCAGAAGGCTCTGTGTCCCCGAGTTAAAACTGAAACACTGTAAAAACAGAGAGCAGTAGCATTATGAGAAATGAAACCAGAACAAATGAATCCAACCTGAATTTAGGTTTTTTTTTCCCACTTCAAGCCAAAGCCTTGTAGGAAGCTAAGAGCTATCCACTCACTCACCCACCTTCTGCCACTAAATCCTGTTCAGGGTCGCGCGGGGAAGCTGGAGCCAATCCCAGCTGACTTCGGGTGAGAGAGAGGCGGGGTTACACCCTGGGCAGGTCACCAATCCA
>JAQMCW010152515.1:0-12501 GCA_030068335.1 Chrysichthys cranchii | reverse complement strand
TCATTTCCACATAGGACTACATAGTGACCTCGACATTTAGGAAATTGTAGGTTGTTCTCTAATTTTGATCTCCAGTGGAGAACAGAACTATTAAATTGAGTTTCAAGACTTCTACTGTAAGTTTTTTCCCCCTTTTTCCTGTAAAATGACTTACCTTAATTTAACTTAACCCTTTATCGGGCCAAGGACCGTATTTAGTAACTTCAGTGCCTCTATGAACCACCCAGATTTCTCCCATGCTAAATAAATGAATAAATAAATGTTCTTGTAAGTTTGTGTATTTTCTTATATATATATATATATATATTACTTTAGGGGTGGAATTTTGAATTTCCAAGTATTTCAGTAAGTGCCCTATAAAGGCATAATAACAGCTTGCATTAGCTGGCATCAGGTAAGCATTATCCTTAAATTTCATAATAATTGTACTCTTTAAGTACAATTAAAAAGTACTTTTTATTTTTGTGATCCTTTTTATTTAGGCCTACTAAATTAAGTGCAAAGGACATAAATATAGAATCGAACTGTTCAAACTGTTCAAATGTTTTGCAGGCCCTTTTAGTCTAAGTTTATATTTTTTCACTTAACCACATTTAACTGAGACCTCATTACCATCATAGGAGGACAGCGCATTTTCTACTAACTGCATTGTATGTATATCCTTGTGCAATCAGGAGACTACTGAAGATCCAACAGTGCATTTGGCTCACAGATTTAAAGACATCTGACAGATTTTGTAACATGTCAATCTTTATATTTTCAAAGTTCAACCACTTATGTAAATTTCATTTAAGGTTGAGCAGTAAATATGATTTGCTTGGCTGATGTAATGCAAAAAAAATAAAAATAAAAATCCCGCAATTTACAATAAGATCTGTAACCTTTAATTTCAGGCTCATGGAATATACATACAGTATGTACAGAACAAAATAGTCAAATGAAATGAGTTTTGGGACTCTTGTCCTAGACAATTTTTGGTCCTCATTCCCTTCGCTCACCTTATGCTCCCTGTATATTTATAGTTTTTGTAATAATGCCCCACATCCCATCACTCATATGTAAATGTACAGTCGCGAAAGTATCTGAGAGTTTCCCTGAACTGCAGATAAACTGGTAGAACAGCACTGACAGGCTTTACAGGAGACACCAGAGAAGGTTTTCCTTCCTGCACAAGGGTCATTTAACCAGCAAGTTTAATGGCAGCCGAAAGTCCAGAGTAACTTGATTCTACATTATTAAATGGCGTCCATTTTCTTCTACAATGTGATATCCTTTATAACTTCTAACACGCCATTAAAATTTTTAATTTTTTTTTTATCTCTTATGGTTGTTCATTTGCTTTAAATCAGTTCCTGATCGTTTTACTGGATGTTCCATGCAGAAAGAGTGTCCGCACACAGTTACGTGTAAATATCGAGTCTACCATGGTTACAGATGTGGGAGATTACGCTGCTATGATCCAAAACAATAGAAATGTAAACACTGGCTGTGCAATCTTGAAGAGTCAAGACAGACATGACAGGAAGAACATGTAGGTGTGGTGGTGGTTGCATGGTGGTTTGTATGGGTAAATATTACAGGTGAGAGGATACAAAACTTGCTCAGAGTGCATGCAAATGAGAAGCAAATGTTTTACCTGAAAAAAAATGACTGAACATGTTTCAATTAATATGAATACTGTTTTTTCCCCTTCTTTCTGGGGCTGTACGGTGATGACACTACTTGCTGCCACTCGTGTGGGACACCCACACGTACATACATAAATACAAAATGCAGTATCGTGCTCAGTGTCACGTTTTTCTTTTGTGCTGTAATTATGTATCATTATATTTCTAGGTAGTTTCACTGCATTCTTGGTTCAATCCTATAAAGAAATGATGGCACGTGTTTAGTAATTATATATATAACTTATATAATTATGGTGTTTGAACATGTAATACTGGCTTACATGCCTTTGAGTGGGGCTATAGACTTTAGGACATTGTAAAACATTGATCTTCTTCTCAAGCCATTCTTGTATGGACTTGGATTTGTTCTTTGGGTTGTTGTTGTTGTGCTGGGAGATGAAATGTTTCTTTATTTTCAGGTGTCTACCAAGGGCCTGCAGGTTTTCTGCAAAAAAAAATGGTATTTGGAGCTATCTAGGAATTCCACAATCTTGGTTAGAGCCCCAGTCTTAGAAAAAAAAAGCAGCCCCAGAACACAATGCTGCCGCCACCATGCTTCACCATGCTTTAAGCAAATGTTGATATATTTTTTCATGAAATAGGGCTTCCATCTAGCCATCCCACCTTATACCCCACACATGTGAAGAATATGAGAGATTGTTATTACACACAAGGCATGATTTGACCTGCTAAATATTCCTGCAGCTCATTTAATGCGGCTTGTAAGCAATTTGTCCTTTTATCAGTGTCGGAGGAATGTCCTGTTCTTGGTAATTTTTTCCGCTTGTTATTTATGACCTTCAGCATGTTCGGGTTTTGGAAATACTTTTGTATGCCTCGCCTGACCCCGAGTTCTCATACATGCTCTGTAAGTCTACAGAATTTAATCTTTACTTGGAAATAGATCTGACATGCAAAGATTGGTGACTTTCCTGGGTGTACCCCCCTGAAATCAGCTGGAATTGGCTCCAGCTTCCCTACGACCTTTAACGGATAAGCGCTATGGATAATAGACGGATGGAACAATACCACGAAGTTTTAAATGTTTTTGTTTGCAGTTTTTTTAACTTGTCTTTTTTTTTTATTTATTCTTTTAAAGAACTGTCAACGCATCTTAGTGTAATGTTTGTTCTCTGAAGTTAAATTTAGAATAATGCCATTATATGACGTTAAAGGGATAAAAGTAAGTATAAAGTATAAGTAAGTAAAATTTATTTATAATGCACATTTATGTGTCGTAAATACTGCCCGAAATGCTGTACACAATACATGATTAAATACATATTCAAGGAAGAACACAAGTACAATAAGCAAACAGTAAAAACAAATTCAAAAAAGCCATAAAAAAGAACTTTAAGAGATTGAGAAAGGAGTAAAGGTGAGTTTTTAGCCTAGACTTAAAATCATTACTGGAAGGAGCATGTTTAATGTCAGAAGGAAGCTGGTTCCACAATCGCAGGCCAGCAACTTTAAAAACCATCACCTTTTTGTTTAAAACAAAATCAAGGTATGTGTAACAGGGCTTGCTGAGTGTATAGAAATGGCACTGGTGACATATGTTGAAGTTTGCTCATTAAGAACTTTAAAAACCATTCGCAAGATCTTAATTTGAGTTCTAAATTGAACAGGAAACCAGTCGAGTCAGGCCAGAACTGAGGTGATATGTAATGATTTTTTATTTCCAGTCAACAACTTGTCGCTGCATTCTGGACCAACTGTAGGCGTGATCAATGAGACTGTGGATGGCCAAAATATAGAGTTACAATAATCCACTCAAGAAGTAATAAAGGCATGGATTAAACAGAGTCCCGAGTCAAAAATAACACCCAGGTTTCTTGCATAAACTTTAACAAATGAAGTGAGACAATCCAATTTTCATTCACAAGATGCATTTTATTTAGAGGGACCAAAAATAATAACCACAGTCTTATCATTATTCAGTTGGAGGAAGTTTTTAGTCATCTACTATTTCAAGATAACCTCGAAACATTCAAAGAGAGCCTGTAGGGACTCACTTGTTTTTAGTGAAAGATACAATCATCTGCATAGAAGTGAAAGAAAATGTTATATCTCCTTATAAGGTTCCCAAGGGGATCAAACATAGACAAAAAAGGACTGGTCCCAAAATGGACCCCTGAGGGATACTGTAAGAAACAAGAGCAGAGGCAGAAAAAAATTAGGTTTGAGATACTGAAAAAGTCCTATGTCTGAGATAAAAAAAAATAATTAATGAGATATAAAAAAAATAAATAAATAAACCATTTGATACCCAGAACCCTTAATGACAACCCAATGTTCAAGACATGCTAACAAAATCAGAATGATCAACAGTATCAAGGGCAGCACTTTATATATCTAATAAAGGCAGCATTTATATATTGAATAAATCTACAATTTTCATTTTCCTCTGAATCCAATGTGAGTAGTATGTCATTTATCACCTTTAATAAAGCTGTTTCAATATGATGAAGAAACCTGTCTGAAAAGGTTCGAGTAATTCCATAGTTTTCAGGAATGGTAACAATTGGATAAAGACAATGTTTTCCATAATTTGTGAGAATAACAACTAACATATCTGTCAGCAAACGGAGTGTTTGACAGTATAATATTAAACACGATAGGCTTGTTATTAGATGAAACTGCATCCTCAGGGTTAATACTGTCAACAGAAAAACCATACGACAAGACAAGCTCAAGAGTGTGACCACGTGCATTGTAAGAGGAACGACTGCATTCTTTTCTCTTTTATTAACTTTCTGTCTTGTAATGGGCTGTTTTATACAAATATACACATATATAAGTAAATTTTATTTTATGGTATTTTGTCTAATTTTATTTATTCCATTTTTTCATAATATTTCCTTTTCATAATATTTTTAATAACATATCCTTCCTCATCCTTTTTTATCCTTATTATTTTCTTTATTGACATACTGACTTACTTTGTTAAATAAGCAGCTAGTAAAAGCAAGGCAGATATCATCGTGGCACATCATCATCATCATCAAACCTCCAGGAAATGTCAGTGTAAGAGGAAAAAAAAAAAAGAAACAGGTTGCTCTGGTTTATAAATCTCAAGGTTCAGTAAGTCACACAGTCATATCAGATTGTTCAGTAAATCTCTTTAAGCCAACATGCGTCATAAGCCAACCTTTAAAACCATCCTTTCGATTATTAAGCACAGTAAAGAATCTAAATGCCTATGTTGATTTGTCACGACCAGACAAGTCCTACGACTTGTACTAGTGTTTACGCACCTAAAAATATTCAAAACACACAGAATTTCCAAACATGTTCCTATAGTACATTTCTTTCTAAGCTGCTGAGTAACAATGGGTATTTCCAACTGAACAAATTCTTTATGCCATGTTGTCCGATGCTGCATGTCAAGCCGGTTTTGTCACCATGACTTTGCAAAATAATCTCCATAAGTTTTTTCACAAAAGCAACTAAAAATAGAAGAGCCTCGGGCTAAAGGGGAAAACTATATATAGCTTTAGGTATACAGTACTTATAGGTTTTAATATACTGACTTTTTCCCATCTATACCATTTCATACATTTCATACTTCCATTTCCATAAATCACTTTTCCTAAATTTGCTGTAAATTCTGATAAAATCTAACGAGGTATAATCAAATAGCAAGGGCTCTGCGAGCCCATATACATAGGGCTCATTATTTGTAACAGATTATAGGCAGGATATAACTAGTAAGCTCATATTTTCTTGAATTGACTTGAATTGTTCAGCTGATTAAAGTTCATTTTGCTCAAATTAAATGACAGTACTGAGAAGACATGCTGCACCTTGTAAATTAAAAATATTTATAACCTGGGCAGCTCGCTTTAAAATCTGGGTCACATTTACTGTATTAGGAAACAAAACGTTTAAATCACCCTAATTACTGCAGGACCAGTTTCTCTGATCAGGAACAGCCCATGTGAATGTGTCTTGTTAACATTTTTTACTTTTTAAAAATTTTTTCCCCTGATTTTCACCCTAATTCCCACCCATTAGACAGCTCTTTCCTGTCACATGACAGCTACCAACCAGTGAGGGTGAGGCCTTTATGTGCACATGTCTGAGAAACATGTCGCTGGCCAAGTTCATCGTGTTAAATGTATCGCTCATGCAGTGTCAGGGGTGACGAAACTCTTTCAGAGGAAAGTGCTATGCACCCACCCCTGCATGTATGAGCTCAGGATTGTCTCGTGTTGCTCTTATTAACAGGGGAGAAAGAGAGTACACCACTCCTCCCTCCCTGAGGGCACAGGCCAGTTTTGGTCTCTTGTGCTCCAGGCCACGGATGGCTGTAGTATCATCGGGATTTAAACTCTCCAGGTGATAGGGAGAATGTATTTGTGTTGGGCCAACGTTGTTAACATTTAACTAAGCCTCACTGGAATTCTATTTAGTTAACTTGAATTACAGAGTGTTTCAGTTGTTTGCATTTATACAAATAATTTTGGTGTGAAATGTTGCTATAGGAGCAGGACTCACTACCTATGAAGTATATATGTATAGGATGTCAAGATTTTCCTAAGTGTTCACTTTTCCAAACATGTTCCAGAGTATGTTCTCTGAATAAACAAAGGATAATTGTGACAATAAAAACCTAATACACATTTTTTGTGTGAATATATTACCAACAAGACTCAACAAGTATCAAATATCTGTACTGTTTTATTTCTAAAAAAAAAAAAAAAACCCCAACAAGTCACATTTGTGATAACTTTACATCAGGTTTGCAGGGGTACTTCCTGTTTTAGAATTAGCTGGTCCCTCAGGTGTGAAAAAGAAAAAGAAAAGTTGGAAAACAGCTGGAAAAATTTGGAAAAAGAAATAAACAAACAGAGTTTCAGTGTCCCACATAACCCAGTTCACCCGTTCAGAAAAATAAAGCACAAGCAGGTTCCAGAGCCAAGGCTTGCTTACTCACATTTCTGTAAACAAATTGGTTTTAAATAATTTCCATTCCAGCACGTCTTTGTTCATGGTTTGGAGTTTTAGGAAAATATATATCTATATTTGCAAACGTTAAACTAAATGGACACAAAATGACTTAATGAGGTAAAAAAAAAAAAAATTACACAGGATGGTTAATTTGTGACATGAGACAAGACTTCCGAAATTGTTTGCCATGATAACAAACAGTTAATGCGAATTATGAAACATAAACTGTTTATTTCTTAATAGCAATAGAAATATTCACAAAGCAGGTTTATCTAATCCCAGATGTAGACTTAGATCCTTAAAGAACAAACCACAGGCGGCAACAACAACGAAAATATCCCTGTGGCGACGTTAGGAAGTAACATCAGATGACACCAGATAGTAGTTTTACGGTGTACTATAAATAGTACTAAGTGTGTTTAAAGGGCTGTAGTTGTGTGGACAATCCCTGTTTAATATGCTGGATGGAAAACATGAGTGTAGAGCCTGGTTTAACTCTTAACTCAGCAACTACAGCCTAACCTTTGTGACTACAGACCTATATGAACCGAGAAATGTGTGTGAAGGAGTCGTATAGTGCAGCGTTCAGGTGCGAATGTGGCCGTTATTACAGCCAGGTGACTTATCCCCCTCAGGGTTCTGTTCTTGCACCACTTCTTTCTAACTTAATTTGCTTCCCTTAGGCCAGTTAGGTCCATATTTATGTGAGGAAAGTTATGTTCGGAGATAGGGTTGCATAGGAGCGTAAGTGGATGTTCTGGGCGCACCATTCAGATTGTGTAGCATTTATGCCTCTGAGGTTGGCCGGTTTTTCTCTGTAGACGTATCCTAGGCAGGAGCACATGTTATTATTTTTGCATTTCACATTTAATTGTTCACACAACTTAACAAAGCCACAAGATACTAAATGGAAGTCATGAAACTTTAAATTAATTGTTTACTGACAATTAATAACCATTTTTTTCTTAATTCAAAGTACTCTCTCCCGTAAAGACCATGTGACCACGAAGCTAATTCGCAATTTTATTCATAAAAATTCGGTTCTTGGAGTACAGTGTCTCTGATTAAGATGATTAAGTTATCTCCTCTGATATCATACTGCGAAAAAAGGAAGATCCTTTTCCATTTATTAATAGTGTTATATTTGCTGTTGACCTTGAATGGCATTCCATGTGTTTGAGTGGATTTCCAGCCCAAAACATGAATGTACTGTAAAATATGGTAGATACATCAAACTGTCAGACAGCGGCATCAGACTTAACCCTTTATAGGGGACAAATTTAAATACTTGAAAATCAAAATTTCTACCCCAGAGTGTTATTGGATGAAATTAAAGCACTTTATGTTACAAGTTTTTTATTTTTCTGTCAAAAAAACAAGATTTTCCACACCCATCGTAAGTCGAAAATCTTGTATGTCGAACCACTGTGTTGAACCACTTAGCTTTGTTTAGGTATCTCAGCCTAGCTTAGCCCAGCCTAGCCTAGTTTAGCCCAGTTTAGCCTAGCTTAGCCTAGCCTACCCAGGAGTCTTTTCCTGTAGAAGGCATGCTTTTGAATTAAAATTAGCCTTAAAAAAAACCACTGTAATGCACTGTACAGTACACCAATACACAAGTTAACTCTGTGACTTGCAGGAGAGAGTGAGGCTTTGTGCAAGTACTTCCGGGTGTCGTCCGCGTACTTCTGGGCGTCATCCGAGCATCCGCATACATCATACCCTGTTATGCTGGCCTGCCATCAATGCCTGCCTGCGAATTTTAAATATTTTCTAAATATTTTACCATATTTAGCGCATTGCAATCATCATCGTACCTTCGAAAAATCGTAAGTCAGGAGCACCTGTATAAAAGAAAACCACATATAAAGTTAAAGGAACAGGATGGGTGAAATCCATGTGGTTCTACAAGCTCATGGAGCGGCATGGGGAGGCCATTTTGGATGTCGGTGGAAGTAACCAAATATGGCCCTTTGCCCAGTAAAGGGCTAATACTGTTCCTTGCTCATATCTGGAAAGTAAAAAGGCATTGAATTACATATAACTGAGACATACACCTGTTTTTATCAAACTCTGCCTACATAACTCTCTTGTAGTCTTCTTTTTAGTGCTTAGGTCTGAATACTGATGTGTGTAAATTCAGTATTAAATCCTCACCAGGCACCTAAGTCAACTCTATAAATCAATACGACCCAAAGTTGTTGATCTGTTTGATATCTAGACTACAGTCTCCAAATTCCCTTAGTGAATGCACCGAGGAGATGACAATGAAGACAAAACAGAACATTTTATACCAGAATTCCAGAATGGACTTGAATGACAAATATCTGGTATCTAAAAATCAAGTCAGAAACCTTGGTGTACTCTTGAATGAGCTTAACATCATTAGCTATATTTAAAAAAATGGTTGTTTTTTTTTCCATCTCAAAAATAGAGCAAGAATTAAAGAATCTCCTCAACATCAAGCTTACAGAAACTCATCCATGCCTTATTTATATTCTTCGATAAGTTGGAGTTTGTTTTATACAGTATATCTTTTTTTCCTTTTTTGACTTTTTTTTTTTTTCCCCCTCAGTCTTTTTATTGTGCTATATGCCTATGCACTATGTAAAACACTTTGAATGACCTCAGGGTATGAAAGGTGTTGTATTAATAAACTTGGTTTGCCTTGGCATGTAAGCCATGTGCCTCTGCACACAGTACAAATCAAGCCAGACCAGTTTTTTATTTATGTGATTCATTTTTCATGTGATTCAGTCTTAATGCTGTTAAGTTGGTGTTACCAGGAAGTTAATAAGCTTTAAATATCTGCAGGTCTTCTTTGTGACTCACATGTCAAAAAGCAGGGTGGAGTGTGTATGGATATGTGTGCGTGTGTGTTCTCCAATTTAAAATTCTTCTAGGTATTCATTAACTAGTTTTCAGAAACCATTTTATCCCAAAAACATACGCTGGGAACAGTGGGCAAGAAATTTCACACTAAATGGAACATCAGGGCTTCTCTTAGGTATGCATGAATATCATACTTTTACACTGTAATAGTTTATTGATGCTTTATGTCACAGAATGGAAATCTGAGACGGTCACCAAAACTGGTCAGTTGAAGATTATAAAAAGACCGGTTAAGAATATGCAAACTCCACACAGAAAGGTGCCCAGGTTGATCCCAGGGATCGAACCCAGGACATTACTGCTGTGAGGTGACAGTGCTAACCACTAAGCCGCTATGCCGCCCTATCAGGTTATTTTTTTTCCCCTATACTTTTGTACTGCTTGAGTCTGTGTCCACGATAGCCTTAGATTCCTGTTCATGGCTGACAGGAGTGGAACCGTCTTCTGCTGTTGTAACCCATCCAGCTCAAGGTTTAATGTTTAGTGCATTGTGAGATACTTTTCTGCTACCACAGTTGTAAATAGTGATTATACGAGTTACTACATATTGCTGAAATACTTATACCAGTCCATCAGGTACCAACGTTCCTGCTATAATCAGAGTTGCAGCACATTTTTTTTCATTCCGATGCTCGTTGTAAAGATCATATACCTGCATACCACCATACAGTGGATTGTGAGTGTAGGTTGGACAATTTTAACATTACAATATATGAACATGTTTGGGGGGGGCGGGGTAGGTGGAGTGCATCTCTTATCACCTCATTTCTCTGTGACAAAGCAAAGCAAACTGTGTTTTCTCTTTACTAGCAACCTTTGGCAAGTACGGTTGCCTCAGACTAATGTTCACAACTGGATTTGGTTTCCTCCAACTGGGAATTAGCTTCCATCTCATGTTCTCCTTACAGTGGCCTCGTACGGACAGACCAACAGATGTTTTGCCTAAGAGAAAATGAAGAAGAAATGAACACTTGCTAAGCTTTTACTGTCCAAAATATGCCAGTGGTTTACGTCATATACAGCATCAGTGTTTCAGAGACTGATCAGTGCAAATCAGATCTGATCAGTGCAACGCTGACCACTTTTGCTCTTTAACCTACACATACATTAAACCCTGAAGTATAGCTAATAACTGATGTTAAAGTGTGGAACCAATATTAGCGTCCACTTGTAGATGTCATATGTAAGAGCACATTTAGACCTTTTGTTAGGTTTAATTCCTTCATTAGTCCCCTGTAAATGAGCCATCTGTCAATATAGAGGCAAATATTCTCAGGTTAAGGAAGATATTTTCCATGTTACCACGGCAAAATTTCCAGTATACATAGTTATGTGTATGAAAAGCAGTGACTGGAACCCTGAGGAAATTTTAATTGTTTTCTACATAATTACATTTGCAGAGGGTTATTTAAAATGCAGTTGCCTCAGGCGCATATTGAGAGAAGGAGAATATGAGGTGGAGTGCGAAATCCCTGAAGTAATTAGTCGTCAATTATAAAGACATTAAAGACTAAAACAAACATTTCAGCTTCATCTGATTACTTTTAAAAATGTATGCTATGGATGTGATTTTTTTTTTTCTAAAAGCAACTCATTGTCCTTCAAGTCTTTTACACACAGCCAAAGTCAGACATTGTTGGAGGTTTGGGTTCTGCTGCCATCTTCAGGACACTCTCAAATGTTCACCTGAACAACAATTAATGAACATTAACGTTTTAGAGGGACGTAGCATGCTGAGCTAGCTATAGCCAATGTCTTGGTCAACATTTGACAAGCAGCTGTATTTCACCTCAGCGTGGCAAGTTCAGCGATGACTGACCTTGCCATTTGCCTGAAAAATACATTCAAATTCGGGTGAGCTGAAAAAATCCCCTTTATCAGTTTGATTTAGCTAGGTGAAACCTTTTGGGGATTATACAGCTAACTGGAAAGCTAGTTTTAGATACTGTGGACACCACCAAAAACTAAAGTTAGAAAAATGATGATTTAGGTCTCACAGGTTGCTTTAACATCAACAGCTGCTGGATAATTCTGAACTGATTAATATACATAACTACGAATAATTTCATTTTTGATTTATTAATGAACATCAACAACTGCAGGTTCATCTATGTATATTCATTTATATCAGCTGGATAATCTGGGTTTATTAACGAACACTGCTGCTGGATAATTTGGATTTATCATTGAATATCAAAAGCAGCTGGGGGCTAATTTTGGCGGAATTAGTGAACATCAACAGCTGCTGGATAACTTTATTAACCATCACCAGATGCTGGGTAACTTCATGTTTATCAATTAGCTGGATTTTGTTTATTGAACAGCTGGATAGTTTTGAATTGATTAATTAACATCACCAGCTGCTGGATAATTTTGGATTTTTAATACCGGTAAACAGCGCCAGCTGCTGATTAACATGCAGGATAATATTGGCTTTATTAGGTAATATTACAAGTTGCTAGATCACTTTGGTTTCATTAATAAACATCAAAAGCTGTTGCACTGCAATTTTTTAGTTTATTAATAAGCAATGAATCTGGGTTCAACGCTTCCTGACTGACAGACCGCAGATGGCAAAGATCAGAAACTGCACCTCCAGCACTTGAACCCTCAACACTGGTGACCCCAAGACTGTTTCCTGAGTCCTCTGCTCTACTCCTTTTACACCCATGATTGCATGGCCACACACGGCTCCTCACACACACAGCTTCTCAACATTATTGTGAAATTGGTGAATGACACAGTGGCAGTAGACCTCATCTTCAACTACAATGACAAAGACAACAACCTATCTGGACGATGTGGAGGTGCTGCCATCATGGTGTACAGAAAACCTGGACATGAATGTCTCCAAGACCAAGGTGATGGTGGTAGACTTCGGGAGAGATCCACTACACACACACACACACACACACACACACACACACACACACACACACACACACACACACACACATCTATCTATCTATCTATCTATCTATCTATCTATCTA